>JBBPDH010000018.1:2312057-2323979 GCA_037974565.1 Clupeocharax schoutedeni
TTTTGAAAGAACCCGAAAACCTGTATGAGCCAACTACTCTGAGGCCGTACCAAACTTGGAGGACTTTACACAGACATGTTGTGGCAAAAATCCAAAGATGCCACAATTTGACCTATAGAGGCTGCTATAACTTACATGTGTAATTTTCTAAACAACCTCTTTGACATCAATTCTTACACATGACAGGTTTTCGCACTGCACGTGTTCGTCCGACCCGACTTGCTCGTTCTCGAGGGCGCCCGGGATACGGACCGCGCCGTCGCTTGGACCCCGTTAATAACTGCTTGCAGTTCTAGTTTATTTTGTTATTGTATTTTTCCAAAATTTGTCTCTAATTTGGTCCTGTCCCCTATTTAGTTATGTCCAACAGAAACTTATGTTGTGTCGTATTGGGACTGAGAAAGAGGCCTTTCTTCTCACCCAGAGAGAGTCAGGCCAGTTGTGCTCTCTTGGATTCCAAGCCATGGATGGCTGTAGCATCTTTGGGGACTGAAGTTGTGATTTCCCAGCATTTAGGTGGTTGCTCTATTCAGGAAGCCTCTGTAGAGAGTTTTTGCTTTTTGGCCACACTATTCTGTAGCTGACCAATCAGTTTTTGGTGAACTGCAGAAGTGTCTCACTGATAAAGTGATCGAGAAGTAGCAGTAATAAGTGCAGAGCTTGAAAACAAAACTGGCTGAACAATCAGTTGGAAATCATTTTTCTCAGCACTTATTTGTTATACACATATGCACAATCTGAGACCCAGAAGTGCCAGACAGATTTCAAAAGTAAAAGCTCACAAGCAAAACTACCAAGTTTGGGCTACAGAATCAAGTATCAGTGCACCATTACAGCAGATTTCAATTTAATACATACACAGGTTAGTGTCTTCTCTGCTTTAACACTTTTATGCTATATTTAATGCAACTAACCTTCTAAATCCCAAGCTCACCTGTTAAGTAATATGTGGTCAAACAAGAAAGTACCAATAAACCTATTATATCTGTATTAGGCTTCTTGTAAAAAAAAAAGTAAAACATTTTGCACGCTCTTGGATTTTGCACCAACAAAATTGACTTATCCGTTCGCAAGTTTCCCGCCTGCTTGTCTTTTCTTGCATCTCTTGCTCAAGTGCATTGAACAAGAGCACTGCAGTATCGACCTGATTCTTTACCATTTGTCTCAGTGAGAAAGAATGACCTCAGCAATATTCAGATTTTCTCTGAAGGTTATTTGTCAGATTGTCAGTGATAATGCCAATTAACTGCATTGTGGCGGAGTCAGCTCAGCGTGCCGCAGATGGGCACCATGCCCTGTGTCCTACTCAGTGCCATGCTATACCAGGCTGAAAATGTATGGCACAGTGCAGGTTGATCACAAGAGAACTAGTCCATTAACTGTACTGTTATAATGTTGCTATAGTTAACATGTAATATCTGCCTCTGCAGGTGGATCTGGGATTAAACATAAAGTCTTCTTGTTAAATGCATGTATCAAAAGCTGTCATCACTCTCTGTAATAAACTTGACGTGTTTGAACAGTAGTTGCATCAGCTGGACGAGCGACGTTTAAACAATGGATACGTGCAATCCATTAGTCTTTGTATTCTTTGTAGTCTTTGTACAGAGAACTTTCCCTCTTAACACTTTCCATTGATATAATCAGTGAGAAAGGCCTCCAAGGATCTGAAGAGAACAGAAGAGAGAGAGAGCAAGAGAAAGAGAGAGAGAAAGAGAGATAGACAGAGACCTAGACAAAGAGAGGTGGAAAAAAAACAAGGAAACAGTCACTTGCCTTGGTTACACAGTGGGCCAAAAAAGCCAGACAGGCATTCACAGTGGCCTGTGATGTGATGGCATGGACCAGTGCTATGCACACACTGAGCGCAGGACTGACTGCATCGATGGCCATAGAATCCAGGAGAACAGACTGCCACATCAAAAAAAAAACAAAGTTATCAGAATCAGAGGTCCAAGATGATATCAAAGTGATATCCACATGTTTTCCATAGCGGTAAAACACCTAACACAAACCAAAGTATGGGTCAATTCAATATGAATTATTTCTCAGTTCTGCAGAAAGAGATTTGAAACTTAAAATCAGTACCACATTTTGGTTTGTAAATAGCAATGGAGATTTTTTTTTTGTGTCATACAGTCCTTCCATTACACTTTTGCCAAATGTAGTATAATTTCCTTCAAATAACAGTGCTGTAAATGCTTCTTGCTGTTATGCCATAGAAGAACCAATTTTGTACACTGTACAAATGTAGTGGATAGTTTTAAAAACACATTTTTTTGTAAATAAGGTATGTGAGGGAGACTAACCCTTTTAACTTTAAACTTCAGTTGGTACATAACCTTTAAAAGGTTTTAAATGTTTTTAAAAAACTTTAGAACAATGATTATTCTTTGCCATCACTCTACAAAACCGTTTGTGGCATCTTTTTTTAGAGGGTACAGCAAAATGTCAGTAAAGTTTTAGACTTCTAATGGTTAAGGGGTAGAAAGATATTGGAGGGAAGAAAGGAGAAAGTGTCACACAAATAAACAAGTTGCTGTAGGCCATTAATATTTATCAGTTCCATTAGCATTGAGGTCCACGGAGAAACTATAAGAGAAACTAGAGCAAAGAAAATACAAAAAATCAAAGCAAGTGCAAATCAAGTCTGCTGAAGGAAATTCAAGAGGCTTAAATGTACTATAGGTTACAATGCAGTGACACAAAAATGTGCTGCAATGAATACCAAAACCGGCCCTAAAAAGCCAGCGTCCAAAATAAACAGAGGAGGATTGAGGAATGAGTCAGGGAAGAGCAAATAAGAGTTTTTTCATTCCTATTGTCCAGTTCATCGTCACACATGGACCTGGCCCCTCCCTCTGTCTTTCAGTCCTGTCTGGAAGTACTGCTCCTCACTCATTTTTCTTCATTAGGATCTTGATTTGCTGTAATTGCTGTAGCACTAAGTAGTGAGAGAAAGCAGCACAGACTGACCTTTCTCTTCTGTGGGCGGCAGACCCTTTGTAATTAAGATAATTGTAGAACAGTGAACAGCATGGGGAAGATTAATCACGTCCCTTCTCTCCCCCCTCAAATCCCTAAACACACACTCACACACACACTCCTTTCTTCTCACAAATGTGCACGTTTGTGTCACCAGCTTCTATTTACAGGTTCTGACCCCTTGAAAATACCCAGCAATCAGCAGGCTTAGCACTTGAGTGTGCTGGTGGAGAGAGAAGGAGAGAGGCTGTGAGGGGCTTCTCTGATGAAGGCCACCCGCGGCCCACTGACCTCTAGCTGGGACACAGGGCCAGGAGTATGGCTGGAGTGATTAAGACCAAGTCTGTGATGAAGGGTTTACGAACCCGCATTTCTTACCAGAGGCTAAGTACTGTTCTCCTCAGCCTTCCTTGGGCCATCCCACCCTCGACTTCTCAAGAAGCAGTATCCAGTTCTGCCATGACCCTGATTTAAATATCTGCTGCTGCTTGTTTCAAGGATAATAACCATTAGAGCTCTAGAGTAATTGCTGTTGTTCTGCTATACTGTTATGGAATTACATAATAAATTATGCATTTCTATAAAGAATGATTTTTGCCTTTGGCCTCCTGTTTGTTTCAATAACTGTTTGTCCTGTTTGTTCAATAATTCTTTTAACAAAACAAGATGTGCAACAATAACTATTCAAATTGAAATAATAAAATATTGATGTTTGCATGTTTACAGTTTGGATTTTCAAAGGAATGTCTCTTGTTTCAATAAAAGTGAGTGAGATGTAATTAAATAAAATATTACATAATATCTTACATCGTGGCAAATCTAGGAGGGTTAAAGCAAAGACTGGCATTTCAGGCAATCTGAAATGGGAGACAATGTGTTCTTCTGAGAGACAGACAGAGAGGGAAGGTGCCTCAGAGGGAAGGCTTACCTCTTTTGCAGGAAGTGCCACGGTAGCCTGGGGCACACACACAGGTGCCATCTTCTGGGGAGCATGAGCCCCCATTCTGGCATGAGCAGGTCATGGAGCAGTTCGGTCCCCAGAATCCCCGAGGGCAAACATTGTCACAATGTATCCCTATAAAAAGATATCAAATAAACACTCAGACTATTTTTGACAAAATAAACAAAAGTACAGAAATCTGGCACATAGGAAAACAAAAACAGAATCAAATGCACTTGCAAAGAGATGATTGGAAGGGGCAGAGGAAAACTAAGCAACAGCATTTTTTGGAAGACTGCTTCAGATCTCCTAACTCTCTAAAAATAAACAAGGAGGCAGCGAGGAGACAGGACAGGAGCATTGTACTGCACCACTTGAGTACTCTACATAAGTGCGTTTGTGTATGTGTGTCCGAGAGCAAGGCTAAGCTGACACCCAGGAGGGTGTGTGTGAATGTGTGTGTGTGTTTTGTGCACACTCAGAGCTGAGTGGCAGCTCACTCTGAAGACATCAGTCCCGGTTTTGAAAGTGCGGGTTGTGTGGGTTCAGGCGTCTCTTGGCTGTGGCGACGGGCTGCAGCGCTGTGCTCTGCTCCGTATGTATTTTTGATCAGACTGGGCCTCCCTGCCAGTGCAGCGTGTTCATTAACAGGGCCGAGTCCCCCGAGCGGCCCGACCTCCTCTGCCATTCTCTTTCAGCTGCGCTAGAGCTTGTGTGGATAGTAGCAAGGGAGAGGTCCACCAGGGACACACACATAAACACATTCACAAACAGAAGATATGGACTGGACTGGCTGAATTGGAAATGCTGAAGTGCATGTAAAAAGTCTGTGTAATATGGTCAAAACGAGGTTGCTTTTAACCATGCATACATACAAATGCACAAGTACAATAAAAATCAGGGACACATTTAGAATGTAATACACTGCACAACACAAAAAATATAGAGAACGTGCAAGAAAATACATAACACAGAAGCATTTTATGGCTAAAGAGAGTTATATACAAAGACTGTGAAAAAAGTGGGGAATTCAGCACACACCCAACCTCATATGTACTCTCTAGCCTTTTCTTCTATCATTCTCACACACACACACACACATTCTTAGCACCCTTTCATGCAGCAGCCTTTTCTCAGGAGCCCTCATTTGAAATTTCCTTTGACAGAGACTTCTCCAAGCGAGTGCTGTGGCCATTAAAGCGGCATTAGTGGCTGAGCTTTGAATTAGAACCGACTCCAAAGTCTGAGGACGGCCTCCATACCTGCACAGCCTTTGAGGGGGAGCGAAGAGGTGACAGTGGTGAGTAGGGGGGATACTGACGATGTGGGGGCTGCAGGGCCAGGCGATTAAGACAAGCCCAGCCAGTGCACTTCAAAGAGGGGGCAAGCCTGTGTGAGCTCCTGTTGGCCTGGGCAGAAAAAAGTGTCGCCCTTTCTACCTTTACTGTCAGCAATGAATTAGAATAGAAAAGTGCAGTGAGAGCCTATTAGGGACAAACAGGGATCCTGTGGAACTAACTGAGGCAAGAAAGAATGAAAGATTTCAAAATGAAAGCAAAGAAGAAAGCAAGAAAGAAAAAAGAAAAGAAAGAAAGAAAGAAAGAAAGAAAAAAAAGAGAGAAAGTAAAGTCTGAGCTTCTACAAAAGAAGAAAAATGCTCAACACTAACAGTCTCCAATTAGTAAGCACTGAAGGATGGATTCATAAGACACTATATATTTGGTACAATATCATGCACACATGCATCCACACTAACGTTGTCCAAAAAAATCGATTCTCCGATACTAATCGATACAAAAATTTATTTTTGTATGATGTCAATTAGCACAGGTAACAATACTTAAATGCCAGTTTTACATCTGCCAGTTAACAGAAACAATTCAACAATTATAAACAGGCATTGTGGGCAGCTACTCCAGTTACATGGAGGACCCAATGTTTATATGACAGCATTTTGCCCCGTAGCTTAGCCGGGAACAACCTAGAGCTGCGAAATTTTACATGGACCCTCAGCTCCCCGAGACGCCCTGTAGTATCAAAAATAGTATAGAGTATCGAGCAGCATCCTTATTATCTGTATCGAGTTTGAAATGTCAGTATCGTCACAGGTACTGAGCCATATGAAGAGCTACCAGTTTGATACACTAGAACAGAGTTTACCTAAACTTATCTAAACTTCATGCATAATAAACATATTTCAGATATAGTGATTTTTAAATACATTTATATCCCCCAGTTAATCCCCCAGTTTTAAGCAGATCAGGACACATGGAATTTCACGGACATCTCCACAATGAGGAAACTAAATAAATAAAATAAAACAATAAATAAAATAAAATATTTTACTTGGCCCCACTCATGAATAGCCAAAAAGCAAGATGGCTGAAATATTATGCAATTAAATATCTTTTCTAATAAAACAAGTGATTTCAAGTGCCTTTTCATATTCTGAACGAGTGCATGAACAAAGTGCATTCAGAACGAGTGCTTTAAAAACTGCTGAAAGATATATCAACATTCTCTGTAGGCCTAAAACAAAATAGTTTATTAAAATAAAGGCTGGCATAGCCCAAATATTAACTATAATCACTGGAAAACATTCTTGCCTTTTCATAAACACAGATGGAGTGAGTGTGCTCGAAGGGTCTTGCCTCTTCTCTGCTTCATACTCTGCATGGTGATTGGGGTGTTTTGATTTAATATGATAAATTAATCCCAACACTGAGAAAGTCTTTGTGGATGCACCCCCTTTATAAAAGTCATCACTGCGTGCTTTACAAATGGCTTTCTATGTGTCTTTCTAAAATATATCGAAATGCGCCCAAATGCAGACATGTTGACTCTATTCCAATCTGACACGTGCAGGTTGTGGTTGTTGATTGCATCAGCACTGTTTCTGTCACGCAAAAAAAAAAAAACAGGGGAAACGGAAAATGTATTTTTGGCCATTTTTGGCCAAAAATTTTCAGTCAAAAGTTTTAAACTCATTTTAAACTTAGTTTAATGCATTAAACTGAGTTAAATGACATTGTTTTGGAGCATATTTAAGGTTTACACTATAAAAATAGACATTTGAAGCATTTTTTTTTTTTTTTTACCAAAACACAACATCACATTTTTTCATCATACACGGGTGCTCTTGGAATGTGACCCCCAAGAATAGCGGGGGATTACATAAAGGCAAAAGTGATAAAAGAAGAATAGCAACAGGAAAAAATAAAATGGTAGACGCTGCTCACTGCCATGCTGATCTACACCATAGACTAATGTGCAGAGCACTGAAAGGTTTTTTCTGTTTCCCACAAAAGATACTTCACTTCTGAGATTATACGTAGTGTATACGGTCCAACACTGTATACTGAACAAGGAACTATTCAAGCTTGCAGCACAAGCAGTATAATTCTCTTGTTCTGCAGATCTCCAAACTCTGGAACCTTGGTCTCCTCTTGTCTTTTCTTGTTCCTTTCTATCTCACTCCTGCATGCACACACAGAGTCACACACACATTTACACATTCTCTCGGACTGAGCATTTCTTTTTTTTCCTTCTATTCTACTGTTCTTTGATAAAACATATTTTCAACCTGTCTGTCCTAAGACACCTCTGCTTTCAATTAATCTTTCCATCCATTCTTCTGCCTCTACTGCACTACTACACCAGCTACTCCCTGAGAAGTAGCACATCCATCTGTTCTTCATCTTTCCTCTCAAACTGCTCCCAAACCAGCATCTGTAACATATTTATTAGCCTCATCAGTATTATATCACAACAAACTTTTGACCCACACACTTTCTTTCCTAAGTCTTTGTATGGTTCAAGTTGTTTTCATAGTAACAGTGGAGTTAAAATGTGCATTTTAATATTCCTATTTTATATGTGCAAAATATCTACAAGATAAATTGCTTCGTGATTTGAATACATTTAGATGTTATGACAATGTTTATCAGCTACACAGACAAATTGGACTGGCTCATTTTGTTCAATTAAAAACACTTTGTGGAAAGGTCCTGTGGTCTTGTTTTGGAAAACTTAATAAAAGCCTTTTCAGGTTCTGTATGAAACACGCATCTTACTGTGGTGCAAAAATCAGAACAAATATTGTATTGTGAGATTGTACCCATACACTTTAAATCAGGTACCTGAACTTCAATACTGCTTTCTAAAATGTTCTTACAGCCTTTCGGAAGCACACTTTTATGAATGTTGCACCCACACTGCCCTAACATCACTCAGTTGGCATCCTGTCACTATAAAATATAAGGAAAAACATAGTTTGTCTTTTAGGTTTTGGTCACAAAATTACCAGTAAAACTGTATTTGAGATGTTTATACAAACACCTAGAATAGGCATGTGTTTGCCTAAAGTAGTTCAGTTGTTGTTGTATGTGGTGAGGCTCATCATGCACAGTATAAAACTGCAGATAGCTATCAAAATACAATACTTTTATGGTACATTATTCACTTTATACAGCACTGAGTGATATTCACTACTAAAGTTCAATACCTATTCCTATGCTTTTTACTACTCTCTTGTCTCTTCTTCATGCTTTAGGTTTTCCCTTGCCACACACGCCAGCACCAAATTGGGGCGTCCAAGCTCTTGTCTTTTTTTATGTATGTTCTTTGAGGATTGTGTTTCTGTGTATGTGCCATAAATCATTGCCACAGACCATGTATCTCTTTACATGCTCCATGTGTCTCTTGGGCCCATTTGCACCCCAGTGAGTCCATTAGGCCAGGCAGATGTCCGAGACCATGGCAGTATTCAGAGCGTGGGATATTTGAGCGACCAACTCACTTCCTGCCGCTAATAAAAGCAGAATCTTTTTCCAGAACAGGTGGAGGGTGACATGGGAGCCCCTGCAGGCATAACCTCTCCAGAACAAGCCTCCTACTGAACACAAGAGATCAGCTTGTTCCTCCCTCTGGCTCTGCTAAAACGGACACACAGCCCTAGTGTCCGTCAATTGTAATATCACAGGAAGGTTTAAAAGCCTGCCCTGCGTGTGACCATACCACTGTTAGCTCCTTCCAAAGTGAGCACAGGTAATTATATGGCATGTTTTAAAAAGCCAGACATTATAAATACTTGAAAGAAGGCATATATCAGACTAATTTCCGACTAACTGGTGAGAACGTACAATAGCAGCAATTTTTTAAATGAGCTGTGATTAGTTGTGGTTTACATTGTCTATTGCTGACCTGGACGTCATACAGGTTGCAACTTACATACTTTAAGAGGGGTAAGACAGAAGTAAATCTCAGCAGTGTATAATATTTAATTACCTGAATCTCCCACAACAATAAAACCTGTCTAATATTGCAGAGGTCCCCCCCTCTTGCTGCCAAAACAACTCTGACACATCAAGGCATGGACACCACAAATCTCTGAAGATGCCTGGAAGCAAGACATTAGCAGAAGAACCTTTAAGTCCTGTAAGTTCCAAATTGGGGCCTTCATTTATTGGACTAGGTTCTCCAGCACATCCCATACATGCTTGATAAACTGAGATCCGGGGAGTTTAGAGGTAAAGCTTGAACCCTGTCTGGTCCATGGCAGGGAACATTATCCTGCTGAAAGACTCCAAGACTGGAAATACCATTGCCATGAAGAGGATCGGGGTGGAATCTGTCAATGATGGGATGGCCTTCCCTCTTCAGGTGCATCAGTGATGCTTGGGTGCTCATGACCCTGTCACTGGATGACCAGTTCTCTTTCCTTGGACCACATTTGTTATGAACTAGTCCCTGCATACTGGAAACACGCCAACTGCTTTGGAGATGCTCCCATCCTGTCATATAGCTGCGACAATCTGAATGACTTTTCTACATCAACTTTTCTACATCAAGCAAAGATCAAAGCCAACCTTTTCATTTTTAATTTGGCCATTTTGACCAGAGATTGAACAACGGTAACAACTTACTCTTAATTCATCCTGTTCAGTTTAATGTTTGAAAAATGCCCAAGTGAACAGGGCATTTAACTGGGGATATGCCTGCACTTACTTTTTAAGTAAATGATAATGTGAAGGATCATTTAGCAGCAGAACTGATTATCATAGTAATGTTCAGAAGCTCAGAGCAAATCCATATAGTCATGAATACTAATTTGTAACATTTTTTGATACTTACTCAAAGGATTCCACAGCCCTCACTGGTACCAGAGAGGAATGAAAATGATTCTGTCACACCTGTTGCTAGGCACAAGCTGGTGTGATTCAGCTTTATATGTTGTCTGGTCCATTAATTGTCGAATGTGCTGTCTCTCTTGCTAGGTTTAACTGTCATCTATTGATTAATGACAGTGTTCATTAATTTAAAATGCATATAGCCATAGAACACATTACTCACCTGTCCAACCTGCCACACAAAGGCAATAACCACTGATAGGGTCACATCCATCGGCATGGTTACAGTCACAGTGCTCCCGACACTCCAGCCCATATGTGCCATCCTGACACAACACACACACACATACACTAACTAATAAATTCATATCAGCTGAACACTGTATACTGACGTCATAAATGTAATGTGTGTGGTCCCAGGCACACAGAGACAGTACAGCTGATGAACACACACACACACACACATACACAAACACTCACAGGGCAAGGTAGCTGGCAGTGTTCCCCAGTCCAGCCTGGTGCACAGGTGCAAGAGCCATCCAAGGGGTCACAGGCTGCCCCGTTTAAACACATGCAGGTTTGGTTACAGCCCAGACCCCATGTTCCACTGGAGCACAAGATTGAACAGTCCACACCCTGCCAACCTGAGATGTGGGGCACAGTGAGTGAGAGAGAGAGAGAGAGAAAGAGAAAGAGATAGATACAGACTGCACAGTGAAAGAGGCAGGGCAAACTCTAAGGGTAACAACAGCAAACCCCCGAAATGTGTGGAAGTTACATTCCAAGAGCAAAGATTGTAAAAAAACAAACATTTGTGATATGGTAAAAAAAAAAAAAAAATGCCCATTTTTATAGTGTAAACCCCAAATATGCTCCAGAAACACTTTAATTTCATCAAAAGCTTAATACATTTCTCTTCAAAAATGTAAAGGTAAGCCTGTGTCCTACTGTACAGTGCACACTGAACTGCTATCTCCCACAGTTAAATCATGCAAGTGAGTTTTCTTTGGTATAAGCAGGGTAAACATAGTAATAATTAAAATTAATTTACAGTAATAAAATACAGTAAAATGTATGAGTAATCAATTATTAATGGATTGAAGTGTTAAAGCAAATACTGGACAGCGACTGAGCAGCTTCATTGTATATTTTTTTTTTCCTGTGGAGTTTCCTGTAGAGTTGCTGTTAGGCTACAACTCTCGCCATTTAACCTTGAACCAGGACTGACACGCTCACCTCTCTCACTCGCTCATCAACCACACACACCCTCACACCATGCATGCACGCACTTAAACTTTTTCTGGTGTTTAGGAGCATTGCCAGAGGCCTTAGACGGTGCTGGGCATTTGGGTGGCAAACAGTTTATGCAGTACTTATGCCTCGTCCACATGGATGTCTGAATCAGGCTACGGTGCCATATCAGGAGAATTTTTAAAACAAGAATGTCGATTTTAAGTTTTAACAATGAAAAGAAATCCATGTTTTCAATGTAGAACTACAAAACAAGATGTTCAACATATAAACAATCTGGAGAGAATAATTACTGCCCCCACAGGGCTGCAGGCTGGCGTTAAACAGCATCAGACGAACGCCAGTGTAACGCCTGCCTGAAGTCAATCAAGCACAGATACAAAACGCAACAAAAATGTCTATGGCGTTCAGAGTGTGAATATTTGTCCAAGATGCAAATGTCCGTGTGGACGAGGCCTTAGACAGTGGTTCATTGCTGTTGTTCATTTTTTTATCTGTAATATATGTAAATAATAATTTGATTTTATGATATATGCAATAATTCAAGCACAGCTCGTCTTGAGCCTCCACCACTCAAGAGAAGAGGGAAACATGCATCAAGACTCTTCTCAGTCCTGG
>JBBPDH010000018.1:2332370-2345056 GCA_037974565.1 Clupeocharax schoutedeni
TGCAGAGGTTGAATTTCGTGCTGTTCACACTGTGTGCTGTGGTGTGTTCACGTATGACAAATGGTCACTTTCACTTTTTTCACTTTTATAAAACTCAGTAATCAGTAGCTTAATTACATTTTTAGAGTAACTTGCCCAACACTGTGTGTTATTGCCCAGCACTAATATATACAGTAATCCCTGCTTTTTTACAGGAGCTACATTCCAAGAGTATAGTGAATAACCATGTTGTTGTGTTTTGGTAAAAATAGAAGCCTAAATTGCCTATTTTTCTAGTGTAAGCCCTAAATATGCCCCCAAATATGCTCCCAGAACACTTTAATTTCATTTTGTGAGGCAAGGTAAACAGTTTTCAGGGAATAACCCCTGATCTACTCAGGCTAAAAATATAAACGAGGGCTCGTTGGTAAGATCTCCATGAGATCAATCGAACTGTGGAGTTTGAAGTGTCTGAGTGCTTGAAGCGCGGGGGCTCAACCCTGGTGTGGAATTAGAAAAAAGTGCTTCCAGGTCTGCTACAGCCTGCTCTGAGTCACCTTGTGTGAAAACATCCAGAAAAAAATATATTTATTGCCACAAAAAATAAAAAAAGAATGGAGGATATTTGCAGTTTCTGCGTTATTATGGGAATTTCGGTGTAAAACAATGAGTTTATCTCTCAAAAGGAAACCAAAGAAAGGAAACCAAAAGAAAGGTTTAGCTCTCTTTTTAAGGAAGAACAAAACAGAAAACAGAAAAAAGAACAGAAATAGAACCTGCTTTGGTCTGCTGATAAATGAAGCTTGGGATAATGTTCACCTTTCAACGGGGCAGCGATACAAAACACATGGCCAAAGCAACACTGGAGTGGCTCGAAAACAAAAAAGGTCAATGTCATATAAAGTCCTGACCTCAATTCCATTGAGAATCTGCACTAGTATTTGAAAATTGCAATTCGCAAGCACCATCCGACAACCTAAACAACTTGATAGAAATCTTCTTCCCAAGAAGAAGGGGGAAAAAATCACTACTGTAACTGGTATATACCACATAACACAAAATGTTGTTACTGCTATAATTGGCAAAAATTATCGCAAAAATGCAGCTCTACCAAATATCAATACCTGCAGACATACAGCTTAATTTGGCTTTAAGTAAAGTCAATGAGCATTTTGGGTTACAATAAAAATATTGATCGAATATGTGTACATAGACTCTGGAAAATATGTGTACATTTCACATTTTTCAGAAAATGTCAATCCACAGTGCACAGTATGTAATTGGAGTGACATAAATGTACATAAAATATGCAATATTGTCAGTAAATGTACTGTAACTTCTGTTACTCAGTCACACACTGTTACCAGTAAAGGACAATACGTACATGATCTGGTGGCCTGACAGGGACAATTTCAGTTCTGGCTCTCAATAATGTTGTGTTGGCAAATATATTCTAACTCTGCATGGCATCACCTGATTTCCCTAATGAGCTTTCTGCCTTTACAAAGAGGAAATCTAATCAGTGCAGTTCCGTGCTGTGGTGCATGGCTGAAACAAATACCTGTAGGCATCGTAGATGAATGTGAGCTCTTGTGGTTTGTAATGTACATAAAAATCTATTTGTCTAGAGCAATGTCACGTTCTGGTGTAAGCTGTGGTCCTTAGAGTGAGTGGGTTCAGTTTATGAGTCTGCATGTGCTTACCTGAGAGAATTTGTAGCATTACAAGGGCAGTACTTGTCACAGATAAGGCCGTACAACCCTGGAGGGCAGAATCTATCCTGACAGTGAGGCCCTTTAAAGCCTGTGTCACATAGACATGCTCCGTTGATATGGTAACACTTGGCCCCATTCTGACAGTCACAATGGAGGGCACACTGCGGGCCGTATGTGCCCACGGGGCACTCCTCCTGGCACCTGGGCATATCAGACACAATTTACTGAAAGCAAAACAGCTCATCACACTCTGACTCTGAAGTTGATTTTTAAGCTTCATTTTGATTTACTTCTTTAAAGTATTACCTATTTACATACATAATAAGTTACACAATTAATGACATTTCTCAATTTACATTCTGCACTGACAGATGACATCTTTATTCCCAACATTTTTATTTGTTCCAGTGACAAACAAATAGCCACAACAAAACCAAAATTGGTGCTCGAATAAACCATCAACCTCATAAAGGTCCATGCAGATTAGTCTTACTTCTGTTGCATTCTCTACAGCATTTGCAATAGTAATTCATAAAATTATGATTTTGGTTTCCTAGCAGTAGCCTTTACAAGAGCCTTTACTTTGTGTGTCTTTAAAGTGTAAAAATGTTCTAACTTTCATTTGCAAATATCGTTCAAGGAACTGTTCATTAAAAGGTTTTTAGGAAAGCAAAAATGATAATTCAAAAAATGATAATTCAATGGCACTGTGCAAAGGACTTTTATTTTTAAGTGTGTACTTACATCTTTATGATGATTCATCAAACATGTCATGCCTCCATGGTCCACAAACCTCTTATTGCATACTTTCCACTGAGCATTTTTCTAATCGGCCAATAATTTAAAGTGCTCTTACATGTTTGATTTTTGAGGCCCCATTACTCTTTTAGCTCCATCAGCCAAGCAGAGTGCTGCAGTTTGATGTGCTCTGAGGCGAGTTGATGTGGATGTTTGGTATTAATTCATGATGCATTCAACCACACCACATTTATTTATTCATAATGTTTTTATATATTACCAATGTCTGTTCTATTTTGAAGATCTTTGCTGATTAAGCTTATTTTAGGCTCCAATTTCTGAAGATTAAGGCGAGGTATTAGAGCTAGCCCTGCATAATATACTTTATTTTTACTGTCAACTATAACTACATCTTCTAAGGGTGAACATACTGTACAGTGCCCTACTAGAGGTCCTCATTCACTGATGCTGAAAGACAAGGTGCCCGTCAGAAAAACTCAGTCTGAGACAGTCATCTACATGGGCAGGCAAAAATAGAGGTCATAAGTCAGAGCTCTGGGCAAGTCTGGCATTAGTTGTGCTCATCAGTGAGGCAGCTCCTTTTCTAGAGCAGAGCAAGGTGAAGCCACTGTCATTAACTACAGTGAATACAATTAGACTGGGGCCTGTTCTCTGCGTGGAATAGCAAAGTGACATAAGGAGATAGGACTTTTACAAGAAGTTAAATATACAATCCTGGCAGAGCATCAATCTCAAGTGTCCAAAGAAGCCATTAGGAGACAGATAAATAGCTCAATTAAATTATAAAATGGACTAGTTATGTTTCACGTTCAAATTACAGCGGCACCAGCCATATCGGGAGAGAGGGATATTATTGCAGAGGGGAGTGAGAGAGGAGGGGGGATTCTAACACAATCTCAGATTATTCCTGCTGGGTTAATTCACCTGTCACAGAGCAAATGAATGAGGGCAATTTTGCAAAATATTAAAGAAAAAGGAGGCCTTGTCCTGGAAGTGTTTTCATCCTGCAGAGAATCTTTTTAGTGAGCTAATAAACCCTCAGGACATCACAAGAAAATGAAGAGACTCGACCATTTCAATTGACTTGTGATACAACTTAATTACTTGTAATTAATGGGCAGAAACCTAACAGAGCGAGTTGAGAGTGGGATCGATAGACACAGCAGGCTCAGACGAACACAAAGGTTGTGCAGGTAAAAACACTTCAATGACTGCCGTTTCTGTGTTAAAGATTCAGATGTTTTGCAGATGACTGCAGATAACATGCCAGTAGGGAAATCTTAAAGTGCCCATACCTCAATTTTTCAACCAATTTTTAATGAAAACACATTGTTACAATTTCATTCACTCCCCAGTTCATACACTGTATATGAAATTTAAGCTGTGAAATCAACACATTTACATATACACCTATTCAGCATACAGTAATTTAGCCCAGCCTGTTCACAATAAAGTATTGTTTTGGTCCAGGCAGCTTTTTGAATGAAGCTCAATGTAGGGCAGCCAATCAGAACAGAACCTAGAACTTGAATCAGCCTTAAAGCCATATTAACAAAAAGAGCCTGTCTAATTAGGAAAGATGTAAAATGGTAAAATGTATGTGTAAAAATGACGATTATTATGATTATTTTTGGTACATAAACCCGCACACATATTAAATCTGGATCTCAGGGAAGGAAAAAACTGAATAAATTGTAGGACATGGGCCATTTAATATGAAACAAAACACAATCATAAAAATGTTCCAGAGTTTCTTTGTATATTTTATTGTACAACCATACCTGCGGCCGGTGTAGCCTGCCATACACTGGCATTGTCCAGTGATGTGGTCACACAGACCTCCGTTGCGGCATGAACAGTCTTTGCTGCAGTTGATGCCATATTTGCCTAATGGGCAGGGCTGGGCACACACAGACCCCTGTGGTGCAGTAAGAAGGAGAAATAGAGAGTGTGTGTGAGTTTTAGAGGATAGAAGAGACTAAGCCAAACAAATCCAATCAAGTTTATAACTAAAGCTTCAGCGCTTTAACACAAAGATGATACAAAGCCTGTATTAATGAGGCTCAGAAAACTTTGCATATCCCATTTTAATACTAATATTAAGCATTGGTTGCTTTGAGGTTCTTTGCAGATGACTGACATTTTCCTTTGCTCTTAAATGTACACAGGCAGTATCTCTCCCACTCAGTCTCTGTCTCAACCCTCCCTCTTTACATTCACTTAACCCTTCATTTAGCCCATTAATTACCCTTTCTCCCCCTTTCCCCCTCCCCTGCTTCATCTCACATCATCAGTCCCTTTATCACTAATTCTCATTCACTCTCTACCCTTCCTCTCATCATCTATCCCCTCGTCTCCAGTCCACTCCTCTAGACTTTTGCTTTCAGTCTTTCATTCCCTGCATGTTTGCAGCAAGCCTTACAGTCCACCCAGCCGGGCAGGAGCATTCTCCAGTGATGTGGTGGCAGGTTCCTCCATTCTGGCAGGGGCAGCGCTGCTCACACTGGGGCCCATGACTGCCCGAGGGACATCGCTCTCCGCAGCTGCCACAGCAAGAACAAAGACTGCTCAGACTGTGAGTGCCATTGCACTGTGTTGCAGCATGAAACGCAAGGCTTCAACAACTATTTTTTTTAAATGATCACAGTTGTTCCTTGATTTAAACCGAATAATAAGCCTATAAACTATAATGGTAAGATTTTTTAATGTTACCTATAAATGATTCAACAACCACACAGAAACCTCTACAGTAATCCCCAAGTTTTTTATGCGGTTCAGCAGTCGTTGGTTCAGTCCAATGTGGAAATCCCCACAATAACACGGAAACTACAAAATATCCTCCAACATTTTTTCCGTTTTTGTGGCAATATATAGGTAGAGGCATGTGTGCCTGTGTGCGAGTGAGAATGACTACTACGTGTATTGTCCTCGTATTTTAGTGTTGTTCCCCAGTTTTCAACAGTTATCTCAGTTTATTTAGTATTAGTAAGCTGTACCCTGTCTAAATATGTGGGTTGAGAGGGTTACATATTTCAATATTTCTTTTGTCTACAAGTTGCTGCTACTGCTAATGCTAATGGTTTTTTATGCATTTGCCCCTGGGATCAATACATTTTTCTGATTCTGACTATTTATTTCTTCTTGCTGCTGCTGTTTGAAGTGTCTGTGGCACTCCAGACCAGAATCTCCCCTGAGGATCGTCTCAGTGTTTCTCATTTTTGTTTTGTCCTTACAGCCCTGCATTTGTATTACTATAAATTAAACTAAAAGAGGCAAATACAGGTTTATCTTTTTCTTTAAGGGTAAAAATGGTAATGCCTTTAACTTAGTTTAAAATGAAATTGTAGTGCTCTGGGAGCATATTTGGGGCATATTTAGTGTTTACACTATAAACATTTTGGGAATTATTTTTAGCCTAAACACAACAACGCGTTTTTTCTAGGGATGCACCGATTGCAATTTTCTTGGCTGATTCCAATTACCGATTTTGTGTAAGTGTGATCGGCCGATACAGATTTTTCCGATACCGATTTTCCCCCCAGATAACAGAAAATTACAGCTGCTGCGACATCGACACAGAAAAATGATTTTCAATTTTTTTAATGTAACGTGGAACTTATTTCCCTGTTTACTAGTTACTTTTATAATAATGACATGATAGTGGCAGCTCTATAGCAAATACAAACAAAAACCTAATTTTCTTTAATATAAAGTTTTATTTTCATAATTATTTTACTAATTTAAATAATAAAATGTAATAAATAGACCCCCAAATAAAGCTCAATATAATACAACTAAAGTTTAACATGTGCTTTCAAAGTGAACAAAAAATAACAAGCACCTTTTTGTCTGAGCAACATATATTGACAAAATGCCACAAATTGAACAAAATGAAATTTTGAACAAAAAGTTTATTTTGGTAAACAAAAGCATTTCTGTCTGTCCAGAAATTCTGTTAGGTCTGCCCCATCTAAACACGCACGCACGCACACAAACGCGTGCACGGAGGAAAAGCTAATCTTAAAAGTCTCGGAGTCTCTCACTGTCTGTGCTGCAAGTAAAGTGCATGCGCAAGATCAGTTTGAAATTGGCAATACGTGTGAGTATTGTGCACCAGACCAGATCAGATTTCCACTTGCCAGCATCAACAGGAGAGAGTTATTTCTCTCACCCAAAGACCAGGGCTTTGTTATGCTTTCTTTTAAGGATTTTGTATGTTCATTGTGTTCTCTTGCTTTCAGCAGTTCAAAGATGTGTGTCAGGTGAATTAAACATGCTAAATTCTCACTATGTGTGTACCCTGCAGCAGACTGGAGATCCAAGGTGCACCTACTGTGACTCTGATTAGGATAAGTGGCTCATAAAATGAATGTAGGTATGAATGGTGTATTCTCAGAGGAGTGCTGCGTATCTATTGAAGACAGATTCAGCGATCGGAAACGGCCGATTTTTGGCCTGATTGGCCTGAACGGTGATCGGCCGATCAGGTCAAAACTCGTCCATTTCCGATCGATAGGTGCATCCCTAGTTTTTTCACTATACGCAGGAACTCTTGGAACATAACCCTGGGGATTACTGTATATATGTAGCTGTGTGGGTGACAAATTGAACACTTTAGGCCTTCAGCATTTAACCAAATAATGTCAGTTTAAGGGAATCATACAGTTTTATTGATGCAAAGTGTCTAAAGTTCTATAAATGCTCCCCTTGTGGAGAATTGTCAGTTTACTACATGAATGACATGTCACAAAGTATCTAGACTTCTACATATATCCAATTTAGCCTACATCAGTTTCATCTAGCCAATTCATACTGTAGATTTAAGGAGTTCTTTCACATCTTATAATGGCTTTGCTCACATAAAATTGAACGAATTGCTAATTTTTGTAATACATTAAACCAAACAAATGTCATAAGTGGGCATAAGAAAAAAAAGTGATACCAAAACAGTATATGACATGGGTCCTTTAACTAAGCTGAATTTGAAAGATTATCAACTCGAGGTTCTATTACAACAGCAGAAATGTATATAAGCCATGCATGAAGGCTACGTACACAGCGCCCATGTAGCCTGGGGCACAGATGCATTCCCCAGTCTCATGGTGGCAGGTGGCACCGTTAAGACACTGGCACAGGAGCTGGCAATTCTTGCCATAGTAGCCTGGCTCGCAGTGATCCTCACAGCGCCAACCCTGGTAGCCGTCAGTGCAGACACAGGCTCCGGTGATGGGGTTACACAGAGCTCCATTCTGACACTGGCAGCGATTACTGCAGTGAGGACCCCAGTAACCGCTCTCACAGCCTGAGACACAAAGGAGTAGAGGAAAGAACCAAAGAATAACATGAACATGACAGAAATACAAATGAACAGAAATACAAATCGATGTTGCTCACAAGGAAACCCCTGGGCCATGGAGCTTCGCAATCTTCAAACTATGCTCAGAACTGCACCTTGTTTTGGGAATCTCTGAAGTGGTTAGACCATCCTTAGGGTCAAAGTATGTTCATAAGCCCAGATATATCTAGAGATCTACCTTTCAATAAAAGTATAATTTCCTATTTTTATATTCTATTCCATGTATTCTCCTTAGTTTATAGGGTTAATATTACCCACCAGTTGTGTACACTTAGATATCAGAAAACAAATCTCTGATATATTTTTTAACTGGCTATAAAGGTTATTGCTAGCACTAGGTCTGGTTTTGACCAGCTTCTGTATAAAAAGAGCATCACTTTGAAATGAATAAATCAAAGCAGAAATGTAACATGAAACCGCAGGGCGGGAGAGACGGAAAAAGATGTGCTACAAGATGCACAAGTGTGGGAGAACAGTGGTTAGATTGCCAGGTGACTGCAGTATCTTAGCACAGTCAGGAGGCAAGCACCAAGATCCCCAGAACAGCGTCTACTGCCAGTTTTACGTGTAAACGAGTTGATACACACACCACAAACCCCCACCAGTGCACAGGTGAGCAAGGAAATCCAGAAGGAGCAGGCTACACTTGAAAGGCTTTATAAGGCCAACAGAGACACAAGTGTTGGGATTTGATAGAGCTCAGTCCAGATCTATAAAAATCCCAATACATATGAATCTGATACTAAGGATTCTGCACAAGAAGATGTGCCAATAGGTTTGACACCATTTGCAGGGTGTCTAAGTGGAAATGAAGTAGGAAGATGTTTGTGTTGTGCAGAAGTATGTGGATTTAAGTGTGTCAGCTACCAGATCAGATTTCCACTTGCCAGCATCAACAGGAGAGAGTAAATAAGTTATTTTTCTCACCCAAAGACCAGGGCTTTGTTGTGCTTTCTTTTAAGGATTTTGTATGTTCATTGTGTTTTCTAGCTTTCAGCAGTTCAAAGATGTGTGTCAGGTGAATTAAACATGCTAAATTCTCACTATGTGTGTACCCTGCAGCAGATTGGAGATCCAAGGTGTTTCTACAATTTTTGCCCTATGAATGTTGGGATAAATCCCAGCACCTACCGTGACTCTGATTAGGATAAGTGGCTCATAAAATGAATGTAGGAATGAATGGTGTACTCTCATAGGAGTGCTGCATATTTATTGAAGACAGATTCACAGACTGTTCTACTGATGTTTAGTTTAGGTAAAGTGGTCAGGTCACAGAGAGGATCAAGGGCCACGATTATGGACTATGGGTTTTGGGTTTCAAGAAAACATGAGCCTTTCGAGTATTTTTTAATCTGTTTTAATTCAAGGATTTTGAGAGAAGAGAATTTTTTTTAACCACACCCACAACCAGCTGAAAAACTACATTTCCCAACATCACAGCAGGGCTTTTTAACATGTATTCAAGCCAGCTGAATCACACTTTTTGGATGATAAGCATTCCTGCTATTAACACAGAAAGACATTATTGTACAGAAAAGAGAGACTGAAAAGCACCACAAGACCTTTTGCGAAACTGGCATCCTGTATCCTGGAATCAGAAAGTCTGCAAGATTTGTGAAGTCATAGAATTTTATTACCAAACATACGTATGTTGAGGTATATGGCTTTGGTAAATGTTATCAATACTAGTGTATCCCTTGGGGATAGAGTGGATGGTGCATATATTATACTTTCTGTAAATTAGCAAGTCACTAATACCATTGAAGAGGAAATCTCTTAAACACCATCAATTAAGAACTATTTCTGATCTTATGGAACTTTAGGGTGATATCAGCTAAAAGTAGCTACAGTATATAAGCAGACAGCCAGCATATCTCAGTGCATCTGCAGGTGATCCTGAGTTGATTATTCATGAATTGACTCTGGCATCATTTCTGATCAATTTTAACAAATGTGAAGATCACTTTACTTGTGTTTCTTGGCTGAGATGAGAGAGGATGCTAGAAATGGAAGTCTTAATGAAACCTGTTGGCAGAGAAGCTGCAATGCTTGGTCTCTCCTGGCAAACATGAGCTGGATGATCAGGAGTTGGAGAGAGCGGCGTCATGTCACGGAGGGGAGTCATCCAGCACAGTGCCAACGCAACGTCTTCTGAGGTTTGGCTTCAGTACACTGTATTAAGCAGCACAGAGGGGTTGAGTGAGCAGGGTATTGATTGGAGCAAATCAGGCATGGATGTGTTCCTGTGTAGGCTGAGCTCTTGTGCCACACAAATGACCAGGGCACTTTGGAGGCAGCGAGTCAGTGGGTGGCTGGGCGAGACAGATGAGCAGTTCTGTGTCCGCTCTGCTCACAGTCAATCACCCCTCCACCCATGCCACTCGGCTCTCCCACGCTGATGAACAAAGAGAGCAGACAAACACAACAAATCCACTAACTCGCCAGCTGCCTGACCCCAGACAACTCTCCATCAGACTCAAAGTGAAAGCCTTGCTTCTGCAAGCACCTCACCCTGGGGCACTGAATCCACAACCCTCCGCACCCAAGTCCTGTCTTGACCCCCAAATCTGCCTGGGGTGCTTGTTTGCAATGGTGCTAAATTACTCTGGAGGAGGACAGACCAATAAAGAGGGAAATCTAGTCAGAGCTTAATTTTGCAAATGTCTTTTTTTCCAGCTCTCAAGAGCTCCACGAAATGTTGCCATTGGAAGACTTAAAGCCTCTTTTCCCAAGACACAGCGACGCCTCAGCACATCTCCAGCTAAAGCCCATTATCTCGCCGTCTCTCTTCCTGCACCAAGGTTTGCTATAGCCTTGCTCTACTATGGGCCTCTGACAGCATTTAGCAGTGATTAAAGAGTCAGAGTTCATCCTGTGCCACAGGCAAGACTGTAGAAGTACACATACAGACTCATCCTTACCATTTTTGTGTTCCAAGGGTGTGAAACGACAGCTTTTACAAAGATGAGTACAAATCTGAAGAGGGATGAAGGGGGAGCGGATAAGAACCCCCCTGTGGGGCGCAACACATCTGGGGGTGTGTTTAAGTGACTGCTTAAGTGTGTGGGCAGAGAATTCAGCTGGAATAGAGGAGATGTGGAGACCTGCACCACAACCCCCATTAACGACAGAGGCTCTGTGCTAACCGACTAATCACAGGGTGTGTACGGGGATGCAACCCGTGCTCATCCACTCAAAAACTTGTGGCTCAGAGCAGCAGATCTGAGCCGCAGGCGTGAGATTTTATACTGTACTTTTATAAGAGGGGAAATCCAATGGTCTAATCCGATCAGATGGATGGGAAAGATCTCCGTGAAGGGCAGCACGCACCACAATGCTGGGGGAAGTGAGGCTCAGATCCATAATGTTAGCCTCTGAAGTTTTCCCAGCACTACAGTAAGTCTGCAAAGGCCTAGCCTGCAGGAACAAAACCCACAATCTTTTCAGCTACCAGAATGATTCAGATGTGCTAAAAGTTGTCAATATATGGTTTTGGTGGAATATGTCTTTGCCTTCAGTCTAGTACAACAGCTCACAAAGTCTACTGAGAACAAATATCAAGTCTGTATGTTTCTTCTTAAGT
Source organism: Clupeocharax schoutedeni (assembly GCA_037974565.1). NCBI lineage: Eukaryota > Metazoa > Chordata > Actinopteri > Characiformes > Alestidae > Clupeocharax > Clupeocharax schoutedeni. Next base: position 2,343,763 of record JBBPDH010000018.1, read on the forward strand.
AGATGATACTTCATAATTTATTATCAGCTTACAGGCAAAAGATGAGCAAGGGTTTCTATAATTTCAGGTGAGCTGATGTATAAACCTCAAAATGTTGCCACAATACACGTTCAGCAGCATTTTGATGTAGGGCTCTAATAAAACAGATTTATTTATCATTTGTTAAAGTATGCTGTAAAATGTATTATTGCATGACAAAATCAGCAAACTCAAGTTTAGGATGCTGCTATTCCAACATTTGTGAGAGGGCCTGAATCAGTCAGCGCTAAAGAAAGCACAGTTAGAGAGATTGATTACAGTACTGTGTCTCAATCAAAGCACACAATGCCTCTAGGGCCAATTACAGTCTCCCTACACCTAGACCTACACTCTACTCCTTTAATTAAAACTCTAGCAATACAGAGTCACACTCCAATCAACCAGCTCACCAAAACCTTAGTTCTGTTGCTAATGATGGTAGAAAGAATTGGACTCAAGTAAAACAAAGACCCCAAACTTTGACAGAATCTGCGTATCACTGCATGAGGTTAAAATATGTATTTTTAGGACTCACTGTTTCTGTGAGTCATCACCTCAGCGATAAGGTGCTGTGAATATAGAGACGGTAACACTGTGCCTTAGTGTAACTATAAAACTGCATGTCATAATTGCACTAACTCACTTTAACTTCACACATTAACTGCCATTAATTTGATTAGTCAAAATAGTAAGGCAGCGTACAAAGAAAACAGCTTCAGGTTCTTTAAATTAAAGCTGCACAATAGAATAGAATTTCTGCTGGTTCCCCAAATAACATTTCAGTAGTTTTTTAAAAAAAATAATTTCTACAAATAACTTTGACTCTCCACTAAAAACTTAATAGTTCATAGCACAACAGGATTATCAAATATGTTAACTGGTGTTGTTAATGCACCAGGTACTGCATACCTAATGTTTGTAAAAAAAATTTGTAAAAAAAACAAGTATAATATTATATTTTTGCCTCCGCAAATAAAGTGTACTCATGACCAGTAATGTGTGTTAGTAATTTGTTTTAGAAGGGTTGTTGTGTTGTTTTTTTTTACATTAGACATTTTAGAACACCTCCAATTGTCTGAGAATACAGAAATATGAACTCGCGTTTAAGTAGGGTAATGATACACTTGAATGTTTTGGTGTACTTTAGTTAAATAGTCTTGGAACTTGGGACTATTGTGTAACGCAAATGAACAATGTTTTACATACAGGGAGTGCAGAATTATTAGGCAAATGGGTATTTTGTCCACATCATCCTCTGTATGCATGTTGTCTTACT
>JBBPDH010000018.1:2352559-2364909 GCA_037974565.1 Clupeocharax schoutedeni
TTTTTTTCAGACAGCTTATATAGACGGCATTATAAATTGTGACAAGGTGCACACATTTGCATCTTTTATTCTAGTATTTTGAAATTCACTATCATGTAAAACAATAAAAAAGTTTATGGAAGTCACTTCCAGTTAGGTTATTTTTCAAGATCAATGCTGACTCCAACCATATTGTCACTGGTAGGACTGACATACATTGTCAGCTCTGTAACACAATGATATTAGACACAGACAGCCAAGTGCATTACAGTCCCTACAATAGAGAAGAATTTCATCCATGCTACATGCCAATATGAAAACTGTTTGGCCTTGTTATCTGTTAGATCAAGACTGGGCTACAGTCCAGAGATTCACCCTCATTCCGAACCCAGCTCCATTGCATTATCCTAGTTCACACAAAGACCATTGAAAACCCATTCAGATTCCCCTGAATTGTGTCCACATGACTCTGAGTACAAATACATCTAGCTAACATGTAACACACTGCAAAGTATCCTGCCTACCAAGAGTTATTTTTTTGTCTATTGTACTGCTTTTTGACTGCCCTGTCTGTTTTTCTCAACTCTGATTCTTGCCTGTACATGTCGGTTCTGTGTTTTTGTATTTTCTTGGATTGCCATTCCTGACTTTGACTATATATGCTCTATGACTGTGACTGTGACTAGATGACTGTTTTTTTCTGCCTGTCAGTTTGGATTTGTTTGCCTGTTGGACTGCTCATTGGTTTTGAACCCGTGCCTTTTGTTGTTTTGCAAATTCCACTGTAATGTTACCCCACACCTTAATCCTGGCTGAGGCACCCTCATACCACCAAATGTAACACTGATACCCAATGAAATGATGAGGAGCTATGCAAACCCATTTACGTCAGTTAACTAACACTAAAAATATTAAATATATTGCAAAGACATATTGCTGCTTTTATAAAAGCTAGCTATGTTATTGCTATTTATTAATTAATAGCAGTGGTCCCACCATCACAATGCTAAATGATAAATCAAAGGTTATGTGTTATTATTCCAAAATGTGACTAGTTTCTAACGTATCTTGTGATAATTGTTCCAAATATACAAATTTCAAGAACAACCAATCCAATAAGCATTTTGGAACACTTTGGAACAACTGACAGGTCACTAGGACCTTCCATGAGCGGGATGTAGCTGATCAAATGTTAACTTGGGCTAAACAATACGATTTCCTACAAGGACCAAGACAGAATGAAAACAGGAGAAAGCAGGAGAGATTTGCCAAAGCACACACTCTGACTACAGTTAACCACCGACTCCCACTGGTGACATATCATGTAGTTCCATGGTCTGCACCTGCTGAAAACAGGCAGGGATGAAAAGAAAACAGGCTATGCCATACATCTTTTTCTAGGTCAATGTTTGAGTCTACTGAGCTTAAACATGTTGTGCAGGTGTTGGGAATTGCATGTAAGGAATAAATACAGGACAGGACGAAAATAGAGAGTCATTATGGAAAAAATGGCTTCAGAAATGGTGCTGAAGATTCTCTCTGGCTAGTCAAAGGTTTAAGGCTATAATTTTCCTTCCACCCACCAAAAACAAAACACACAAAAAGAAAGAAATGGAAAAATTACACTGTTGAATACTTCTAATATAATTGTCAACTTGTGATCAATATAGTGAGCCCACTTTTAAATTTAAACTTACTTATGAATTTTAAACAGCAAAGTTGATTCAAGCGAGTGGTTGTGATTATTCACTTTACTTCCTCATACTATGTAGAGAATTAGAAGAAGTAAGTTATGCATAAATTAACTTTTGGTAAAGCATTTGGTGAAACTTTTTAGACAATAGTCACATACCACACGTACAAACTCGGGTTAGGATAATTAGCTTTTAATGATCTGACATTATGCTAATGCTCTTCACGAGGAGATAAATCTTGGCACAGGGTTTTTCAGCTCTCCGCAGGTGGCTGTCTGCCCACCACAGTTGAGGAGATCAAATGTGGAGGACAGACCAAGGGGAGCATCAGGGCAATGCTCTACCAGCCAGGGTCAAAGTGTCAGTGTCCATCAGTGACTGAACTCTGAACTTGTGGGTGGACCGATCATCACCCATCACTCATGATGGATGGGATTGTGCAATTACATTGTCAACTTTATGGTTAGTATGGCTGTGTTTGTAAATATCACTGTTGATCAATAGCTCATGATATGGAATGGTTGAGTGGAATAATGCCAAAAGGTCAATGCCAAAAGTCACTGTAATTATCACAAATCTTGAGGGGCCAAGAAAGTGAGGTGATTTGAAGAATGTAGGCTCCAATGGAAGAGTGACTGCAAAATTGTACACATCAGCCTTGCTGCACTCTCTTGCTACATTTGACCACTCTGGCACCCTCCAAGAGGTGCCACTTAAATATGGGCCACATTAATGCTTCATTTCATGAGTGACTGTAATTTGGAGAGTGGCAGTAAAGGGATGTACCATAGCTGGACAGAGGAACAAAGCGCCAACCTCACTGGCTGCCTTCTTTAGGTCTGAGTGTTCGCAGGAAAGTGGCCATGGTGTGTCAATCATGGCTGTCCCTCTGGCTTTTCATCTGCTCTACAGTCACACATGACCCCCCTGAGACTATAGGGCTCTCCAATAAAAAAAAAGAAAAGAAAAAAGAAGGTTGGCGAGTTCATAGTGCAAAAATTATCCAGAACGAACCTCAGGTGCTCTGAATGCAGTTTTGTTCTCCACTCATCTCTGGAAGCTTGCCAGAGCCCATGAATTATTCCTGTGGATTCTCAAAGTCACAGTGAAGTCAAAGGAACACAAGAGTGACTCACTGAGACATCCATTGTGTTTGCATGACTGGCAGACTTACAAATAAAGCAAAATAAGAAGAAAAAGTAACCAGTCATGGGCAGCCTGCTGACCTAGCGGTCATGAGTTAATCTAACAGCTGGTAATCATGAAAAAAAAATGAATGATCTGTCATGTCATTTGTGACTGACACAGCTACAGATGTTGGATGAGAAAACAAATAGAAAGTAGAAAAGAAGATCTAATTATACTAGTAGGGAGTCTGTGTTACAGTCTAGCAGAGATGATGCCTGTATTGATCCATTGAGAAGAGATGCCGTTTTTTTTTATCCCCCAGATAGGCAAAATCAGTTAATCATATCTAAATAAGTCCAAGAACTAGCCTGAGTCTCATAAACTGAAATCCAGTTTATCAAAGGAATCACATGAAAAAAGGGAATCAATGGGGAAGAAGAAACAGCAGACAAAATTCAGAACATCTCTCAGGTCTGTGAACATTGAAAATATAACATTTGCACCGTTTCACAGATGGAAACGCATTTAGTAATATTTGAAAACAAACTGTGCTGTGTTTTTTATATTTTTACTGGGATGATGTCGGTTCTTTTTTAATGTCATTGGGGTTCTGCAACATTCCTTTAAACACAAGGGACATTACTGTGCAGCTCTGACTGCCATGAATGCGTCCTATCATCAGGCAGCAACTACGTTTCCTGTAAAACTCTCCTTTGATCCTTATCGTCTAGATGCCCTTTCTCAGATGCACAGATCACAGACTCTGTCCCTTTGTTCTCCTTATTAAGCCTTAGCTATATGATAGTGTCACTGTCCCTTTGGCTTCTTCCTTTTCCTCAGTGGCAAAAGGCAGGAATTTAATTGAATTCCTGGGCTTTTAATGTCTGCATTAAGATAATCAAAGCAGAAGAAGCTTGAGTTGTTTATCTTGACCTTGGAAAAATTGGCAAGGCCAAAGTCTCTGAGATGGCTGCAAGTCCCAAGAAATACACAACTGATATTTTACAGCAATTTAAGCTTAATCAATCCATGGGTCAGGCTTAAAGGAAGTGGGATCCATGGCCATTTATGGGAGACAGTTTTGAATATGGGGCTAATTAGACCAAGAGAACTGCAACAAGTTATGACCTACTCTGGGGTTATCAGACTTATTTCATGTGAGTTGGGGAGTATTTACAGTCACCAATAAAAGACATCAAAAATAATGGATAAAGGGATGTCCTTTGTACTGTTTTTAATTAAAACACACCTTTTATAGACATTTTGCAGGAAACCTCCCTCAAGTGATAATGTTTACTTTTGTATAACTTTGTATTCAAATTTCCCCAACAAGTCTTTAGGCAGCCATGCTCCATATTGAAAAGATCAGTAAACTTAATGTGAGATGGAATTCAACTGAAACACTCCAAACAAGACCATAATGTTGCAGAAACAATAACTGGGTTAACACAGTCTATCATTAAAACATTGTTGTCAAGTTAGCCCTTGTTCTAATTATTAGAAAACAAATTGTCCTCTCAACACCCTTCTTAGGAGAAGCATGTATAATGGCAGACAGAGGAGGAGCAGAGCAGAATTCGGAATAAAAACCCCAGTTACCCTAGGGCCCAGAGCACAATTTGATTAAAAGTTTGTTTTTCTTTGCTCTCCTCGCAAACCAAGGGGGCGCGTCGATGCAGCACTGACAGTTAATTGGACTTGGCAGGGCCAGGAGTTCATTCGTCAGCATTGTGTGAGGCTTGCCTGTGAGGAGCAGGACAATCGATGTCCCCTAGGACGGCCCGTAATCACTGCAACACTGCCATGGAGTGTGGGGTTAAACATCAGGAGATTGCAGGTGCAGGAGGTTCTGAGGGAGACTGCAAATACACCACACCCGTACAAACAAACACAAGAACACATACATTCTGCCCCATAGCATACCTAAGGACAGCACAGTAAGGCATGCACAGTAAACCCCACAACACACAGTCTCAGCGAGCACTTACTGGCTCACACACAACTCTCCCTACAGAGAAGCTACAAAAGCCTGGAGTAGTTTTCATTCAAGCCTTCTGGTGTTCCACAATCTGGATATGCTAGTGTTACACTGTACCATTTGATCAGTTCTGATTCTGAACAGCATGGCCATCTAATTCTTCCCAAAACTGCTCGTATGATGGCACTAAATTTGAGCCTTCCATTTGGCACTGAAAGCATATTTACTTCTCAGATCCTCACTGTCTTAATGTTCACACAATTTACAGTAACAAGTGTTTTCAAATACAAAATTATTTTTAAAAAAAACCTTTTTGTAAAAAAATAATAATATTTACATACAACTGTTCTGCAAAATATGCATTCAAGAATATGCATGAAATCATTTTCATTTCAAGTATTTAATTCACCTTTCAGGGCCAAAGCACAGCACTGGCTTTTGAAAAACTTTGGTCTCAAAAAGGGGAGGGCAGCTCAGTGGTGCAGCAGGTCCAAATATGTACCCAGCTGTGGATAAGGGAGCATTATTCAATAGCAAATAAAAATATCAATGATTGGTATGTGAGAGCATTATAAGAAAGGAGACAGTGACACAGGAGTCATAGATGTATAATAAATTAATCAAAATGCTGGCTTAGTATAAAACAGAGTCAATCTACAGTACCCTTTAGTAGACTTACCTCATCATAACAAGACCTCTAGTGCCACCAGCAACTCCAGAGCTACAGAATTAACATCTTGGCCCTCGCCACAGTGAGCAAAGGGATCATCAAACGTAATGATCAATGAAATAAATTGAATCCTGTAGCGCTCAACTTCATAAACATGGAAATGGACCACAAAATCAAGGGTGACTCATAGACTGTGAAATGACCACAACACAGCCTAGCATTGCATTAGTATGCTGGCAGTAGCTGATAGCAGCACTGTTATAGCATCTCAGCTATTTTAGACCCACTAACCTTCTCATGAGGACAAGTTATAGGGCTTTTTAATGCCCTTATTAAATCACGTTATCTAAAGGCTACTGGCACTGAGGAGAATATTCAAGATTCTTGCTTCATGTGTAATGGGACCACATCTATGTGCTAATGACAATCAGTAGAAGGAAGCGTGCATGATATCTGTATAATCACCAGTGCTGCAATCATCATGACCATTAAAGTCACCCTTTGACATCAATATGATCTTTTCTCTGGTTATGTGACTGACTGTCTGGAACAATACTGTAGACCCTGTTATAATAAAACAAAGCTTTAATGAATAAAAATGTATTCGTGAATAGATTGTAATTTTTTGCTCAACACTGACAGAATCATGAAAAACAGTTAAAAACAATATTTGCAACCACACAAACTGGCTGCAATTTTTTTATAATTGAAAATGTTACATAACTACTTTTAATCTCCAGTAAGTAATCTCTAGTCTTGAATGCTGTGGAATTACTGCAGATATAATAACTGCTTTGTGTATAAAATGCAAAAGAGTCTAAACAAACCACAAGCACAGTGCAGGTCAATCAATATGAAGGTCATGCAAGAAAAACAATTAAACCCGTGCAGGGTTTCTGAGAGTTAAAAGGTCTCTCTTGGTTTTCTGTATGGAAAAATAGCAAATAAAAAAAAATACACATTTCACTCACATCACCCTGTATTTAACCATGATAATGATCTCAATGAAGCAAAAAACTAAAATATTAAAATGTGAAAATTTGGTTACTTAGACCTTTCTGTGACTGGGTCGAACTAGGAATCTCTGCATGTGCTGTAGTGTAGACTGAGAACAGGTTTTGGGCCATTATAAGTAGTCAGTTAATGAGTAGCATAGGGAGTGGTCACATGCTCCACTCAGCTCCTGTGTCAGCCAAAGCAAACATTAATACAGTGATTTATTCAACCAATTAATGTAAAACAAATCATCTAGCAACTGCTCATGTTTCCCTAATCGCAGATGGACATGCATACACATTAGCTTTGTCTGAGGAAGCACGATTGCAGCAACTCCTCCACTGACTTTTGTGCCCTGATATGTTTTCCATTCTGTTCTCATCCCCGTTAGTCGGGGTGCCCAGGCCAGCCAAAGGATACAAACAGCACTCCGTGAGAGTTAGTGGGTTTTAACAGTACATTCATAGTCCAAGCAGCAGCTCCAGCAGGTTGCAGGAGTCTAGAGGCTCAGTTTGGTGTGTGATGATTACAAACATGCAAACACACACCCCCAAAAGATGTTGACCCAGTAAGGCCAGGTGGGCCTCCGGGGCAGCGGTAGCGCAGTGTCTGGCTCAGCCAACAAACCCCAGGATCCCCCCACCACCAATCCCTACAATCCCGCCCCCTCAAGGGGAGCGCCAGTGACAGTTCACTTTGATTCATCAAAGTAAGTAGAAAAGCCAGCATTGACTCTGATATCCAATAGCAGCACTATGCTTTGAGCTGCAGCCTCCTACTGTCTTTCTTTTAAAAAGAAAACATTGCATCCACAAATCTATGAAGTTCACTGTGAGTTATAATGAGGTGCCCCATTGATTAAGGCATGTTTTGTTTTGCATTGGGGAGGTGTAAATGACTAGAGATTAGAGTTGTCACTGTGTTTAGAATGCACAATTACAATGAATGATTAGGCACTGGCCTGGATTCTGTCATTTTATACAAGAAGCTAGGAGATAGGGAGGCACACACATGTACATGTACAAACACCCTGTTTCATCCCCCCGGTCTATCTCCATCGCACAGGACCAATGAAGAAGAGTAAAGGGTGCATCCCACTGTGCAAGGTCTGTACTGTGTGTGTAAGTTTGAAAATGTAGCAGCACAAGCACCAATAGACTGCATGATCCTGAGAGAAATGAGAAAAGGGGAAAGAAGAAAATGATTTATTTTACTATTTTGTAGTTAGCAGAGTCAATCTCTTTTTCCTGCATGCATGAGACCCTGTATGAGATTTTTAAATTTCATTTCAATTCAGTCCAAATGAGAAGATGCCTTTGAAAATCCAGGTACAGTTCAATGCGCTCAACTCTTAATAAGTGAATGCTTGGATCTGAAGGTGCATACATTTTGAAATGTGAGACTAATAATATTAAAAGGCATCTGGTATGAATGGGCTAAGCCAAACTTTAAAGAAGTGCAGATAAAGAATAAAGGCATTATTTGCACTGATATGCCTCCCACAACATTTGTAAAGCAATGCCTCCCCTTAGTCTACAGGCAGTGAAGGAAGGTCTCATTGACTCCTCAAAGCCAGTGGAAAATACATTTTATAAATATGTTATTGTTATTAATGTTTTTATTTTAATATCAGCCGTTGGATACAACAAAGTAGTGATCGTGTCAGTACTTGGCTATGTTTAACGCAGACATTTTCTTGATGAGATGCCTGTTTTTATGTAAGCTGTATTAGTAAGCAACAAGCTACAAGTGGTGATATAACAGTTTTACAAAGGAAATGAGTTTGTTAACCAGAACTTTAAAGAATATTTCCCTTGCATACTGCTGTTTAACACAGTCCTTCAGTAATAATTTGTCATGTCCTGTGCATGTTGTAGATTGCACTGTAGTAAAAGTGTAAAGTGCTGTGCAGTATAAAGTGACTGCTCTGTTAAACATTTAAATGTGACCAATAATTAGACAGCTTAATTCACTGTTTCAATGAAGGGTTAACTGTGGTGCTGCATTGTGTGAACCACCAATTGGTATTAATATTAATTAATTATTGATATGTTAGGTCCTCCTAACCTGTGCCGAAATATGTTTAACAGGTCCCAGATATATTATATCTGGGGAATATACATACACACACACACACACACACACACACACACACACACACACACACACACACACATATATATATGTATTATTGGTGGTCCGTTAACGTGAGACTCTTATCGGGCGATAGAAATCGCCGTTAATCTATTCACAAAATTTGGGTTGGGAGCTGGGTCTATACTACGCAAGCTATGATGACTTTCACCTTGATATTTTAGTGCGGATTTATACTCTTTCTCTCTGTCTGTCCGTCTGTCTCTCTTACTCTCTCTCTCGTTCGTGACTTTTCTGGAGCATGCGTATCGTCTCTCTCTCGCGCGCTCTCTCTCTCGTTCGTGACTTTTCCGGAGCGTGCGGATCGTCTCTCTCTCTCTCAGTCTCTCTCTCATGCACTCTCTGTCTCTCTCTCTCGTTTGTGACTTTTCCAGAGGGTGCGGATCGTCTCTCTCTCGCACGCTCTCTCTCTCGTTCGTGACTTTTCCGGACCGTGCGGATCGTCTCTCTCTCTCGCTGTCTCTCTCTCACTCTCTCTGTCTCTCTCTCATGCACTCTCTGTCTCTCTCTCTCGTTCGTGACTTTTCCAGAGGGTGCGGATTGTCTCTCTCTCTATCTGTATCTCTCTCACTCTCTTTTACTCTCTCTCTCGCTCTCCCTTACTCTTTCTCTCTGTGTCTCTCTCGTTCCAGACCTTTCTGTATTTAAACCTCGGGTTTATATTTACATTTTCTTTTGAGTTCAAAATGGCTTCAGACCTTCAGCTGATTCAAATGAGCCATTTTAATTGAGATTAACCTAGATTACATTTTTTATCTAGATTAATTTAAATATTACAGTGAGATTAATCTAGATTATATATATATATAAACCTTTACTGTCTGATTTGTTTGTCTGTTGTTCATTCATTCATTTATTGCAACGCATCCCTGAAGAATGCCAACTAAACATTCAATGCCTTACACTGTCAATCCTTCGCCTGATATCTTTCTCTCTCTCTCTCTCTCTCTCTCTCTCTCTCTCACACACACACACACACACACACACACATACACTTCTCTGAGAACATAAGCAGTAAGCTGCTGCTGAGGGTTTGGCATGGTACCATCTGTGTAAGAGGCTGTGCTGATGAATTAGGTGTCCATGAGCAGGTGAGATTCCCTATGGGCACCCATGCTTCTCCCCTCCCTCAGCACTCCTTCGTGCACTCTGCTGCAGAGTATCATCACTGAAACTTCCCCATGGACCACTTGTATCACCAGTCATTAGACTAGTGTACATGTGTGCCTATCAGTTTGATGAGAGGCTTCCATGCAATCAGTCTAAAGGGCCTCGTGCAGGTTTGGTGGCATCATAACACATACAACAGCATATTGATGTGAAGAGTTTGGATAAGAGGGACTAGCTTTTGCATTTGAAATGACTGGTTCAGCGGACAGAAGCCTCACAGGGGAAGAACACACTTTATTTCCACAAGAAGAGAGAAAGCATAACCTTGTTGGTACAATAAGCTCACAATGGCAATGTTAAATGCTCCACTTCCATTTGATGACTTGTTTTCTGTTTATTCCCCTGTTCAGTTGATGTGTTCTGTGGACTTTTATTTTGATGTCTTGTTCTGTGTCACGTGTAATGTCATCAGCTGTTTTCTGTTTGCATTCTCCTTGGTTCCCCAGCTGCTTTAGTTCTAGTCTGATTATGTTAGCTATTTAGTCTTGTTTCTGTTAGTATCCCGTCATGTCTCCATCACCTCATTTTCCCCTACCTTTATCCTGTCGAAAGCCTGAAAGCCATTGTGCTTATTTTCTGTTGTTTTTTGAATAAATACGTTATCTGCATGGAACCCTGGAAGTCAGCCTGTTCCTGTTTCCCAAGAGGGAGCTCGGAGTGTGGGTCTTACAGCCTGCATTCTGACAATGTATCTTATCTTGTACACTGAAATTAAGAATGTCCTTCATCATACCTTTAGGAATATAATTTGTTACATCAGTTACACATATTTAAATCAAATTCATCAGCAGGATACAATATAATCTGAGTAAGTGAATGAAACATGCATCATTTTATTTGAACACTGATGTTGTATGACTTTCTTGAGCAGTTGCAAATGTTACTAGGATTCCGTCAGCCAATTTGTTATATATGAAGCAGCAATGGGTGAATCAAATGTAACAAAATCTGCAATGTAACACCACTGCCCGAAACTTGATTAATATAGAACTTCTTTAATCCCGGAAACTTTCTTCTGAAAACTCCCTGAACTCAGCACTCACTTTGCTCCTCCAGTCAACTTTTAATTCTCAACACTTTGAACAAATTATCAAATGGAATGAAGTCCTGTTGCCAAAGCGCTGGAGACAAATCTGAGACAGAAAGCTCAAGTAGAGCATGTGCGCAAGAACAGGATAAAAGTGTTGAGCCAGAGTGGTTGAGATGGCAGTAACTGCAGGCCTCTTTGGTATTTTGACCATTCTCAGAGGCAAGGTCTGGGTAGGTCTGTGGTTGAGCAGATGTATGGACTAGGATGCCTTTGTGCTATGGCATATGTACACCCAGCAGGAATAAACTGACAAACCAACAACTTGTTCATTTTCAGTCTTGCTCTCTCATTCTCTCAGTTTCCTGGTGTATAGATGGCTAGGCGTGCAGACTCTCTCTTCTCTCTGTTGACCCACATAGAAAGCTGCTGGTGAGTGCTGCTCCACTAATGCTGGCTGGGCCCCTTTGATGCAGCTCCAAATCACCAACCCAGAGCCTGTCACTTCAGCCTCGAAGCTTGCGCCACCTAAAGCAGCTCTGCCATTCACAAACTCGGCATCTGCAGTGCATGCCACCACACACACACACCACTAACCCCTACCCCATCCAGCACTGCATATAATACAGCGCATCAAGGACATACAGCTTTATTTCACAATAACACCTCAACTCCTCCACAATGGTTACAGAGTGCCATGCTGGCAGACACTATTTGTCTCTATTAGTCTGTGTGGCCCCTAAAATGACGACAGAATCCACTTACCCCTGAATCAGTAAAGCTCCCTATCAAACGTTCATGAGTGAGGGAAAGAGAGAGGGAGAGGGAGAGAAAGAGAGAGAGAGAGAGAGAGAGAGATCGTGCAAAGGAAATTTACAGTGAACGACAAAAAACATGATGCACCATTTATGTGCAAGGGAAAAAGGGGGCAGATTTAATTTAAAAATTGGCACTCATTCCTCATTTCTGCAGATGAAAGCTTGTAAATGAAAAGGACTGGCCGTGTGCCTGGTATGGAAATATGAAGGTTATGAATAATGCCTTGGTCTCAATCACCAGGTCCCTTTTTAATAAGGCGGATTAGCACAGCACCTGCACTGAGAAACACGCAGCCTAAAAGAAAATTGTGAGGTCTTAAGGGAAAGTCCAGTTCCTCTTCTGTCCCCTTCAGAGTGGCCATTCCCAAAAGTGTATAGTTTGCCAGCAGCTTTCATGTCTCCAATGTATATGCTGTAACCATCACTACAGAGTCAGTGGTTGATTTACAGACTGCTGGTAATCATGGAATGGCTCTTTTGTTAATGAAAATGGCCAATAGATCCTTGCGCTACTGAGGAACCGGTGTTTCCAGCACCCATCATTCACTGGTTAGTATGTATGGAGAAGGAAGCAAATGAACCACAACACAGCCAAACTGTTCAGCAATAAGACTTTACAAAGTGGGTCAAAAACATAGGCCATGAATCACTAAATCAGCATGCCTGATACAATAATTATGAAAGAGCGGGAGAGATTTACCTTGGGTTTCCGGTCATTTTGCCTAAATCTCAGATT
>JBBPDH010000018.1:2365009-2377549 GCA_037974565.1 Clupeocharax schoutedeni
ATGCCTGATACAATAATTATGAAAGAGCGGGAGAGATTTACCTTGGGTTTCCGGTCATTTTGCCTAAATCTCAGATTTTTAAATCATCATCAAATTGGTTCTGACTCCAGGTAGAATATCCTTCATTCTGTATAAGTCTTCATTTATGATAACTTCGAATGAGAAGTGAGGTTTAATTGAGTAATTTGTTTAATGTCTTTAAATACATTAATACTTTTTAATTTTTCCTGTCCATAAAGAGTCACAGAAAAACACCACACTCCAGACAATTCTGATCTCTGTTTGCAGAGACACTGACAAATGTTCTAAGTGTCTCCTTTTAAATAATAAATAATATTTTATTGGCAGCCTAACGTTGGGAAAAAAACAATAATTTTGGTTAAACAAATTACCTCGGTCAGGATGTTTTCAAGAGCAGCTGCAAAAATCCTATGTATCATGTTGTCTTGATATTTTGAGTTCTTTCAATCAAATTAATTTAATCCGATTCAAATCACAAACACAAATATTGTAGTAACTGAAAGTTTTTCTGCGACTGAAAGCTGTCGATGAGAAATAATGTTAAATGTCTATTGCTATTACCGGCAAAAAGGCTATTTCTAAAGGTTACCTAGACGGTGTGCTTGTCCTACCTGTTTGCAGTCGACAGAGCCAGCTGCGGTAAGGAAGATTGCCGTACCCATATAGACCCTGAGGAGGGGTAGTTTGTTTTCCTTTCCCAACTATGTTTCTCTCTGCACATAAATATTGAAACAGTCAATACTCTCACTCATCTCTCTCTCTCTCTTTCTCCCTTATCTTTGTCTCTCTGGAGTCTCTTAACCATTCAGCATTTAGTTGATTGAAGAGCGAACAATCCAGCTCTCCCTTGAGTATACCGATTTCCAGTCAGGGAGGTAATGCCCAGGTAAAGGAAAATGTTTATTTCAGCTGTGGTTTAAACCCTAATGCATCTACATTAGGTACAGACTGTGTGTGAAATGTGGTTAAATACAAAATCAGTTGTGTGTTTTTTACTTTTTTGTTTCTGTAATTTGCATTACTTCAAGCTGTGCCTTAATAAGAAGTGGCTAAAACCCCAAACCTAAAACCTGTTTTTATCAAATAAACACATTATTATGTTAATAAGTACTTAAAATAAGTGTGCATGACCAATATACTACTACATTATATAGTCTGCTTTATATTTTTATCCAGATGCCATCCTGAAGCACAGAATCACTCCGACATGCACTTATCTACCAGAACATGCATTGGTATCTAAAAAGTACATGGTGTCCAATCCTTTTCCTTAGTTGTATATTTTTATGATTTTACAACTGTGTTAGGGTTACATCACTGTACTGTCGAAGGAACGGATCTGCGGTGTAACTTGAGGACGCCCTGTAATTAATAAAAAAATTTAACCACAACTTAGCATGTCAAAGTATGCCACCGTGTGTGAGGCTATAGGATGTTTTGCCATAGATTTACAATAATCATTTTTTGACCTTTAAAAGGGATTAACCCAAACATCATCCTTCATATGTTGTTTTTAAAAGCATGGCTTTCATTTCCAAAGAAAACTCTTGTTGTGGTTGATGTGTTTATAGTTCAAGATTACAATGTAAGAGTTGAATACCATTGCAGCGTAAATGTGATCGTGGAGAGTTTTTCGCTTTCGCTATTTTCCCAGTAATAGACTCAGAGTTCCAGCAGGCAGGCCTTGGTCTCTGGGGAATGGAGCAGGCATTACAGTGCGAGTGAGAGGGCCTTAATGAAGTGAACTGTGCTCTCAGAGTTAATGAGAGAGTGAACTCACCACTAGAGCAGTCCAGCCCTCCCCAGCCTGGCTCACACTGACACGTATCCGGAGACACACAGCGGCCGTGGGCGCATTCCTCAGTACACAGAGCTATAAGACAGAAAGAGAGAAGGGCATAATGGTCAAACATACAGTACTCAGAGACATTAGCGTCTGTAAAAACAGTCTGCTGAGAGACCCAAGGCAACAAAGAACACTGTGGTTATTTTACCACAAATACTGTAGGATATGTAGCAAGGTGGACTGGGTTACAGAATATTGCTCAATCATACCCATCACACTTGTTTTCCCTTAAACTTCAGAAGTCAGGGTTTACTTTTGTTTTGCTTTACAATTGTTATGCAATAAATGACATAAGTTGCACTTCTAAACTTTTTGTTTAATTCCAGCAAGAAATTGTAAAAACATGAAAAACAAAACCTTACACACAATTAAAATCAATGTCCTCTTCTACTTAGAAACACAAATGTGGTAATTCTACATACAAATGTAGAATTTGTATCGCTAAAATACAAGCAAAATAAACCACTGATGCTAGTAATATAAAGTAACATTAGGACTGCAAAAGGCCTTGGGTAGACTGCACTGAACAGTCTATACTACTACTACCAAATACTACTACAAATATGACTTGTTATAGATACCATTAACAGCAAACTCATGAAATTACAGTTCTGAAATCATTCAAAGATACTATCCTATCTGAACATGACGGACAATAAAAGTTCCACCTCATTTGGTGTTTTCTTTAATAGCTGGTTCTAACTACACAGTGATACTAAACAATTCTCTTAAAGCTGGATTCTTTGGTCAACATCACAGTTTATGTCATGCGTCTGTCTCACTGTGTGAAGGGTGCCGCAGCAGCCACAGAGAAAGAAGCTGTAAATCCCTGCAAATATGATCAGGCTGATTTCTGCCCTCACAGTGGGATTTAATGCTCAGGACCCAGCTCCACTTATCTAGTGTGCAGTTTTCTTGATCACTCCTATTGAGCAACAGGACTTTCGATTGATTGGCCGCAGGCATTGGTATTCCTGGCCTGGCCCCCGTTTGTGGCTGGAGGTTTGGATTCAAGCTGGTAATAACACGACCTACACGGAGGCTTTACCATGGCGACGGATTTTTTCTCTCTCTGCGTCTATTGTTGTTTTTTTCTCTTCATAGGACAGTGCATCATGATAAAAAAAACAAAACAGTAAGGGGTAAGAGCGACCGGTGTTTAGCATGAATAATGTTGAGGCAGTGAAGGTCACCTGGCCAGCAGGATTCAAACAGTCACACTCTTATCTGAGGCAGGGAACAGTCAGGCCCCAGAGCTTCTGGAACAATCCACTTTGATTGGAATCAGCAGTGACTCTCTCTCAAAGTATGGGCGAAAAGGAGGCTCTACGGTTATGGGTTTCTGCATAATGAGAACACAGGGGAAAAAGCGGCACATGCTATGGTTTGTCCTTTGCCTTTGACTTTGAAATAAGCAAAGGTTTGGTCAAGCAACTTAACAGAAACTAATGATCAACCAGTTTTGGGGGAAAGTTGTTTTTTCTTGTTGATCTAATGGTTTAAACGATTATTACTCCTGCTTGATCCAGATCAAGAAGATTGAGCTCTCCCACCCTAACTATCATAATACACAATCCATAAATCACCTGTCTCTAGGTAACCCTATAAATTCAGATCCTTGGAAAACTGTTATGAATCACCGGCAACACAATGGAGTATATACACTAGGGTGATAAATGAAGCAGGAAGAAGAAGACTGATAGATTGATATATACTGCAGCTTCACTTTGCCCATTTCCCCAGATCCCCACTTTATACCCTGCATTAAAGCGGCATAAGAGGCTCACAGTAAGAACCAATATTTCAAGTTACATCACGTACACAAGAGCCCAAAGTATGACACAAATCTTAAATGTCAATGCCTCGGGAGCAGGAGCAGACATTGCCAAATGGAGCATGGCAGTACACGCACTATCTGCCGCACATACTTATGATAATCTTTACTTTTCCGATGGAATACTTTTCCATATTCGTATGCATGTCTTTTATGGGTGAAAGTAATGTTTTGAAGGAGGAGATTTGTTTTTCTTGCAAATGAAACATCTTTTGAAAACAACTTCATCCATGACCTTATGTTCTCAGCACGTTTGAAAGAGCATACAGCTCAAAGAAAAGATATGAAGACAAGAACAGTGCAATATTAACAATAAAATACAAAACAAAAGTGATACATTTTTTCAGGTAGCCTGTAATCAGAGGTGGTTGATGTAGCCTAAACTCACACGCAAGTAAAATTGTGTTACATCTGTGAAATAATGACTAAAGCAGAAGTACTTTAAAAAAGTACAAAAAACTGCAACATGTTTACACATCAGGCATCAGCAAAGTTTCACCAAGCCCTATTTTTGCTGTACTATTTAGCTGTACTCTTAGTCTGATGTACTGATGTTGTCACCTGCAAAACACAATGAAACTAAATGCAAAAAAGCTATTGGGAACTATTATGAATGGCTAAAATAGTAAAATATTATTAAATAAAAAATCAGAGTAGAGGCAAAATAATATCATTTTATTTGTACCTGTATGCATGTAACGCATGGCAGTAGCAGTATTTAGCTATTGAGGTAGACAGTATTACCAGATTGTGTGTACCTGTATACGTGTGTGTGTGTGTGTGTGTGTGTGTGTGTGCATCTTTATGCAGTTGGTATGCCTTTTAGAAGGCTGCAGAATGCAAGACAGGCAGCAGGTCTTGGGCCTGGGCCTGGCCAGCATGGCTATGGATTATCGTTCAATCAGGCTTCGATTAAGCCCTCAGCACTGGGCACGGAAACAGCGAAGGGATAGAGAAAGAGAGAAAGTGAAAGAGAAAGTGAAAGAGAGACAGAAAGAGAGACAAAGAGAGAGAGAGAGAGACAAAGAGAGGGAGAGAATCTCAAACACCCAGAAACGCTCCACATGCAGAAATGCTAAAACGTGCTGCTGCCAAATACTGCAGCACAGATTTACACAGCAATGGAAAACCTGGAGTTCAAGCATAGAGTACCTCTCCTGTCATTAAAAAATCACTTGGCATTTTGTGCTGACAAAGATGTCAAAATCGACTTCTCAAAATCAATGAGACAACACAGAGTACTCAAAGACAAGCAAAGGAAAAAGGAAAAAAAATCACTGCTACCACAGTAATGTGCTGTATTTGTGCTTCAATCAGCAGTTTCTGATCAGCTGGAAGTAGGAACACATATCTCTTAAACAAATGGAAATTAAGTTATGAAATGTGGGTGAAAGGAAAATGTATACTTTCCTCTGAGATCTAGCTGATGTACATTTGTATTATATGTCAAAAAAGAGCTCTTGCATTTTAATTAACATTCTGTGAATATCTTTCCTAACAGAGAGTCCATGGACTCTTGAAGAAAATTGAGTCTTTCATCTTGATAAAAAGATATTCGGGCTCATTACATTGAAGCGTTATCTCACCATAATAGAGCTAATTGGTGATTGCCATGTGGCATTAATAGATTGGACATTATGCTGCGGATGGACTAATAACACAGAAAAACTTTTATGGAAAAGAAAACATTGGCATTGCAACTCTCAAGCTCTAATCAGGTTCTTACACAAGCACTGCAGTAAGATAAGGACACAGGAGGGGAGGAAATGATTCACCTGTCCTACTTCACAACACTTCCTGGAAAGCTAGCCAGAGAGAACATTTTGGGCAATCTCATAAGTATAAACACTTAATGAAGCCACGTCTGCAGAGCCCCCTTAAGCAGGAATCAAACTTTTGCCCCAAAAGCATCTCTTACCTTGGTCTACGAAAGAAGGACTTATCTTAGAAACTTTGAAGCTGTAAAAACTAGGAACAACACCAAAAAAAGGGCAGAAATCAAAGGCATCCCGAACTTTTCAAAGGAGAGACCTTATCATCTCAGCCATCATTAAGACTTGAAATGTAAAATCTTCTTCAGTTCGGTGCATGAGACTTTATTAAACCATCCTAGGCTAATTCACTGGCAAGCAGCAGCAGTACATCCATTGGTTCATTAATGCTGCATCACCAACCAGTTGAGACTTTCCCACTCCCTCATCCAGATGACAGAGGCTAAAACTGTTGAGGTTTCATGTAAGACCTCCTATTGAGGCCCTAAGTCTCATTAAAGTACAACAAGTAGAGTCTTGAAGCTCAACTCAGTAAAAGCAGAGCAAACCTGCTATATTTTAATTCTGGAAATTAAACAGAACAGAAGTTGACCAGCACCATCAATAAAACATGCTCAGTATGACAACATTGAGATCAAAGTCATCTAGATGCATAATGGACATTCTAAAATGTATTCAGTACAAATAAATCAACAAAGCTGTGAGAAATATGCAATGCATCACTTCTTTTTCTGAATGGATTCCTAAATTGCAGACTATGCACTGTAGCTTTGTAACAATCCAATATAGTGAGAGATCAAGGTTCTGTACATAAAGATTTATTGGCATATGAGCGAACATAAGGGTGCACAGAGTATAAACCTGTACAGTGGCTTTAAATCCACAGTTGAAAAAACTACAGGTCATGCTAGCTATCCAGGAAGGGATGTAATAGCACTGGTTGTGGACAGGCCATGACAAGCTCCTGATTAGGGCTTTAAAACAGTCCTACAATCTTGCGAGTTATAGCATGACCTTACAATTTAGCATGCACCCATGGGGAATATTCGATGCTACCAGAGGAGAAAAACTGCTTAAAGAAGACACTTATGAGGAGATAAAACCTAAAAACCAAGCAGTTAATTTTCAAGAGAAAAGCAAAGATCAACACATACATAATGAAAGCAGTCCTAATGCAAGTTCTTGTCCCATTGTGCTGATCATCGGCACAGCTACAAAGCTTTTAATCCTGCCGGTGACAACAGAAGGATTAGCCACAGCACAGAGCTATTCAGAACCAGCAAAAAGAGAGCCTGCATGCACACAGTGCACACCTGACCTAACCTGCCCACACATACATGGACAAAAAACCTACTACACATCTTACTAATTAAATTTACTTCCAACTTTAATCTTTATTTTAGTCTTTACATGTCTTCTTTTCTACAAGCCACCTTCAAAATATTCCAATTAAAGCTCAAAACTCTGAAAACTAAAACAAAAAACTAAAAAAAAAGAGACTTACAGTTACACATAATAACCTGGCAGAGGACATGCTGTGGAAGGCCAATGGAGAGAAACAATATTTGTGTTTACCATCTTTCCCCACAGATGGTGATGCTCAATTACTTCTGTGACTGCTACCGTGTAGTTGTGGCATCTATTGTGTGGTAATGAAAATATTATTGATTACTGTCACCCCCTTGCTACACAAAGACCCTGGACAATGTCAAAATGGTTCCCCAGACAAGATATGGCTAATCCCATGGCTGTTAGTTGGTTTGAGCCTTCCGGCTACAGACAGAACAAGCCTCTGTTTCAGTCAGTAAGAGCAGAAAAATGTGATCATCTTTTTTTCTCTCCCTTCTCAGTCACACAGCAATTGCAAAAAAATGTGGGGAGTGGATCCTGAAACAGTCAGATGATGGAGCTTCGCATTCCTGGTGCCCAAAATATATGCTCTGTACCCCACATAAATAATTGACTTCCAAATCAAACAACAAAGGGTGACGAGCCGTCTGCTCTCGTGTAACAACAGTGGCACAACAACTGTTGGGTTTCTATGTGTATTTCATCAAAATGAGTAAAATTCTCTTTGAAACAGAACAACAGAAATGAAAATCAACTGAAGAATTAATGTGACCGTAAATAACCCCATTGTAAGTTGTAATCAGCATATTGGCTGTCAGTGGATATTTTTTGGTGTTATTGACGTAGTGGAGCAATAAAATGAACAATGTATACAAATCCGTAACAGTGGCCTATGCAATGCTCCCATAATGTTTTGCTGTCTTGGAGATTTAACAAGAAGAGGCAAAATAGACAATAAACAGCTTAAGTTTCTTCAAATGAGCCAGACAAGATATTTGAACTTTGTATTATAGGCATAGCTGATACATCAAGGTGTGGTTTGGTAATGTACATAAAACCTACTCAGCGTAAAGACATAATTTACTTACACAAAATTAAAGTGATGCTTCAGAATTATATTCAAGGTAAAATCTGAAACCAACTTTATTTTGGCCTTTATTTTTTTAAGGCATTATTTCTGTAAATTTAGCAACAGCACAGCTAACAACTCATAGAGCCTTACTCATGCCTTCAGGGGACTGCAATTTATTATGGTGCATTCAGAACTGCTGCATTATAATTTGCATCAACAGTGATAGTGTTTAGCTATTTTGCTACTTCACATATTCATGAGGCATAGGAGACCTGTCTTCAAAGATCAGTAGCTTAGCTCACCACTGTAAAAAGAGGCTGAAATAAATATAATTTTACTGGACTGCTGTGTCTGAATGTCTTCTATTTTAGCATTAAAAATAAAATGTGGATTTTTATTACTCTGAGAAGAACGTGATAAGCTCCACAAAACAGAAACCCGGCAGGATGGTAGACCTCCAGGAGCAAGGTTGATGACAGTTCTAGATTCTTGAAATGAAATGAGTTCCAGAAATTACAGCGTAATACACAACAGAAAAAGAAAAGGCATGCTCTTTCACACAAGTAAGCGAACACAGTGCATGATAGCATGTTACTACAGCAAATGGGCAGCACCCATGAGCAATTTCATCAGGACATATGTATGTATGCAGAGGGTGACACTGCAATCATCACAGGTTAGTCTCACATGGGGGAAAAAACACCCCAGCAATTCTGAGCGCATACTAAATAGATATCTATCAGAAAGTCAGGCCTGTCCCATGGTTAATAATGTTGAGTAGCCGTGAATGTATCAAATCCCATTATCCGATATGCTACGTGTGTTGATTCTTATCCCTCCCCTGGAGCTTAGCGAAATTGTCATTTACTCCATCACCTTGACACAGTCCTGGGTGAGGTCTTTTCACTCTGAGATTTTAGCGTGTTGTCAAACAACTGCTGAACCGTGTCCTCAGAGGTCTAGGCAGACTGATAGGTTCCACTCACTCATTATTAAAGTGAATTAGAGGAAAAACGAGTCCGGCCTAAACACGAGAAGAGGACCAAGCGTCTGCCCACACATTTTTCCAATCTGTCTAGTTTAGGAAGAAAACTTTCACATCGCTACCAACAAAAATGTTGATGAATCTAAACCCCAGAAGTGAGTACCAGGAAATCCTAATTTCCTAATTAGGATTTCCTAATCCTAATCCTAATCCTAAATAGTACACTGCTACTGTGATCACGACAGGAATGAGACGAAAACGACCCTGGATTGTCTTACACTCAAACGGTATGAGTTAATTCTGTTAATGCTATTGTTGTATTAATCCTGACGTTTTGAAAACTGTGTAACATGAGTAGGGACAATAATGAAAGAAACAAATTACGCCTGAGGTATGGAGTTGGACAAATGCCTCCAAGACGGCTGAGCATCTGATGAATGCCTCCAGAGGGAGAGGAGCGGAGAGTTAAAGGCCTGGGAGAGGGCATTGCTCAGGCAGGCAGAAGAGATGAATGCTTTTATTGTGGCTCATAACTGCAAGTGAAGGGGGGTGGTGTTGATTTAAGTGGAAATTAGTATGGAAAAATGGAGAAAGACACTTACGGACACATAAGTCTCCACTCTCAAAGTAGCCGGGGCAGCACTGGGAGCGTCGGCGGTACATGGTGCGCACCCCCCGCCGGTATGCCGTCTTGTAGCTGATTCTGTAATAGGCGTGCACAGGTGAAAAGGATAAGCACTAACCAGATAGGTAAATTCCCGTGAAGCACAGACAGACATAGACAGCCACTGGTAAGCATGAGCCTTGAACCTCTTTCTAAAGTACACCAGAGAGACAAATAAACATAATTAAAGTGAATTTAAAAAGTTCCAGCAGCGGGTGAAGGACGTCTCGCTTTGATGGGGAATATTGCAGGGCAGTGACTCATTGTGTGCAGCGCTTTTATCTGGGAATGTCAACGATAAAGTCTTTAATGTGGCCATTAAAACTGATGCAGTGTCTGATGACAGTCAAAGGGCCATTTCCATCTCGGCTCTGACCACTGCAATCACTGTCAGTTACATTAGCACAGTGCTATTAGACAGAGGCATACTCAGCACCCTTTCTGACTTACAGCTTTTAACACTCTCCTGGGGGGGGCGGTGCAGAAGGTGTAGGGCAATAGAAAATAGAGGGTGGGTTAAAAAAAAGCAAGGGACTGGTGAGTTTTTACCTGTGTCTGGTGCACTTGAACCAGTTGAGAATGTCTGTGCACCTGGTGTAGTAGATCTGGTCAAATGGATGTGCATATGACTCCTGCACAGTCACTGCATAGCTGAGAAAGCAATCAGATAAGGTAAAATCAGATTTAAATAACTTGATTTACTAATTTGCTCTCTCCCTCAAACTGCTTCCAGAAGGTACTAGAGCCAAGTAAGAAGAGCTGTGCACAGGGTCATGTAAAAATTTTGCTTTTAAACATTTAGTTGTGTTAATTTGTGTATGTTTGTGTTAGTTGTGTTAATGTACTGTAAATACTTTCCATAAATGCTGTGTGGAAAAATAAGTTTTATGGTGTCAGGCGATTTATAAGCTTTTATTTATACACTCAGTAAACTTCTGCTTCGACAGTTCTAGCCTGCTTTATTCTTGTTTATTTCCTTTAAAATTACTTCAAAAGGGTGTATATTATATTGTATATTTCTAATCATGTGGCAACAGGAAACACCGTTGTTTTAGTTTAAACAAACTGTTATCATGGCTATAACTTTAACATCAATATTTCATATCCATAATCTAGTACAGATGAAATACCATCCAAAAGCACTACTTCCCTGCTCCCATAATTACTACATTTCTTAATAAATCTTCCAAGAGGGGAAGCTAAGATTGAGGTTAGTGTCACACCTTCATTCACAATAAAACCTCAAATCCATGATAAATGTTCATCTTTAATAATTATTTTGTCTTTTCTTGTTAAATCTCAGCCAAGAAAGTGACACTAAAATCTCCAAAATATCCTCCCACAGTAACGCAATGTGTAAGCTCATATATTCTCTCCGCCCCTCTGTGGAGGAAATCATTCCTGCTTATTTTTCATTACTGACACTCTCTTGCACAACTCATAATTATTCTGGCAATATGCTTGCGAAGATTGATTGGGATGAAAGTGCATTGATCAATTTAAGACCTGTTTCATTTATAGCAACTTATCCTAACTCTCTCACTCTCCCTCTTTCTCTCTCTCCCTCCTTCTCTGCCCCCCCCACCCACACACACACACACACACACACACACAAAATCTTTCTTTTTGTCGTTTCCTCCTTCCCTTCTCTGGGGACGGCTCAACTTAAGAAGATCAATAATGTCCTCAGCATTTACTGATTGTAAGTGATCTCTATAGGCTGGCAAGTGTCCCCAAATCAACACTCCCCAAACACTGTCCTTCACATCCTGTCAGCTGTCTCAAAATATCAATATAGTCAGAAGCTGAAGGAAATCCTCTAAAACTCTGAGAAACTGTGTGATGCTTGCCAACTCCTAAATATGAAGTTAATACCCAAACCATGTCAGTAACGTGATAGTCAAATCTATTTATATTAAGGCATCATATAATTAACAGGGGGCCTGATGAAGTTGTGACTTCTAAAATTTAAATATAAAAACATTTCATGTCTTCTGAATAGCCATTTCAGATTCAGAGAGCATGCTATTGTAGTCTGAGGAACACTGCTGGCACTGATGCCCATAATGCTGAAGTTCTCCTCTCAGCACTGAACAGTATATTAAAAACCTGCAGGTTGTACACACTCAGAAAAGTCCACTCTCGCATTCTGACGCTATCTACATGTTTTACATTCCATTTCTTTTTTGGACTATGCTTGGACTATGCTTTAGTGGTAGTATAGTACATTAGAAACATTACTGAACAATTTACAAAGACCAAAGGATGTTCAAAAATATTTCAGTGAATATATGGTAATCTCAAAGTACTTTGAGATTTGTTGCCTTCAAGACCTTGGAGCAACAACAAAACAAATCAGGGGTACCTCTGTGTACACAGGGAAGTAAACCACAAAATAAAAAGCACTGTACAGAAGACTGCACACACTGTAATTAAACTGTGGACCACAATAAACAATATATAGAACACAATAAATATAGTACATTATTAATATGCAGTAACATTTAACAGTGTATGAAGTATTTGTGGTGAGCAAAGTATGAATCCCACAGTGAATTAACTAGGCAATTTATATGTGAAGACAGAGAACTCTAACAGTAAAGCATATTGTATGAGATAGATCCGTGCTTAACTTTTTTTAGTCTAAGGGTCCAGTCCTAATTATAAGACTAAAGTAGCAACACCCTGTGGTGGGAAACAACAAACAAGTGAAGTACAGAGTGAAATTTTCACAGTTCCACAGTTTTCATAATTTTAACTGGTGAAAACCACAAGCAAAAATATTAAATGAACTCTCAAAGCATTTGTCTTAAAAACTTAACTAGGCCCATCTGTGAATCCCGTCAAACAACACACATGTTGTAAGACTTTTATCATGAAATGTGTTAAAAAGAAAAGAAAGAAGATTTTTTAAAACTCAGCGGTAACCATGCCATGTCATGGAAAAACAAAGCAGCACAGCAACTGAGTTATGGTAAATGAGTGGTATAGAGGGG
>JBBPDH010000018.1:2392211-2403896 GCA_037974565.1 Clupeocharax schoutedeni
GTTACCCACTGTATTTAAGTTCTGCGTTCATGTCTCTTGCTTGTAGTTTCATTGTCCTCATGTCCTCATTTTGTCCCAAACCCTACCCTGCCTGTTCTGTTAATAAAACCCTGAAATGGATCCTTGCTTCAACGCCTGCTCCTTTCCACGAGGCAGTTCGCGGTCCAGGGTGTTTACACCTCCCCTGGATTGCGACAGCGTGTACTTCTAAGTTGTAACATGTTGGCAAAATAAATGACGTAAATTCAAATCAGAGTGTCTTCTGTGTCTGGAATTGATGTACAGTATTCTTGAGTCTATAAGGCAACAATAATATAATAAGATAATCTTATTTAAATTGTGAAACTATTTTGACTAAAAGAAAATTTAGATTTTGTCTATTTTAATATCAACTATTCTCATACTATATTGACTGGGTTAAATAGAATTGCATTACTATTTCTCCCCCTGTAGTACCATCCTTAGTATTGTTGTCGAGTTTGTTGTCGAGTTTGAAATGAAAAAAGTTATTTTTGTGCCCCAGTGATTATGAACACTCAAACATGCTAAAACATTGACCTCCACAACCTAAAGATTACTGGCTGTGGCACATACTGACCCAACACTGTATGTGCACTGGAGCCCTCATTAGGAGCCATGCTTCATTAAGAGGCACATGCTGCATTAAATTGTAGTGTCCCACCTCCATCTGCACAATCAGTTTTTGTGTGTGTGTGTGTGTGTGTGTGTGTGTGTGTGTGTGTGTGTGTGTGTGTGTGTGTGTGTGTTTGTGTGTGTAACTACTTTTTGTGCAAACCTAATCTGAAAATCTGACTGGACACCCTCAGTCACAATTAAATAGCATTCACCAAGGTGTTACAATGTTTCCGCCAAAGGGCTTTGAATAAACAAACAGACATCAGACAGTGTTCTATAGTGCAAATGACAAGAGTCAAAACAAAGTTCCACTAGGAGATCAACAGCATTTAGTTTTGTATGGGCTACATGGGGCTAGGTAAGTGCACATTGTAAATAGTTGCTGGGGACACCTGGCAAATGCTCTAGGTCATTTAACAGGAGTTTCATCCTGGGCACATGGTTTATTCATGCGGCGAGTGCTGATTGTGGTGACCCTCATAAATCAAGCAATGCAGCTCCTCCGCGCCACTGCCAGCACCAGGTCCAGGAACGGCCTGCTAATCTCAACGCCATCTTTCATCACAATAACCTTGCCGTACTCACAGTCAACATCTCCAGACATGGAAAAGAGCAGAGGGAGGAGACACTCTCCTGGACATACTTTAGATACTTTCATTAAGTAATGAAAAGGCAAATGTCCATGCTGTATTAAATGGCAAAGTACTACAAGACTCATTATCCACCTTAAACACCATTTTAGTTAATGCGTTTATCGTATCATTTCTGTCACACCTTTATAGTATTTTACTATATGTTGCACTGTGGTCCCTGGAGAAACATTGTGCTGTCTGACTATGTATGAGTACACAGCTGCTGATGACAATAAAGTAACACTTAACTCCAGGATGCCTTTACAAAATGGAAAGCAGGGAAATGTTCTGCTGGGAAACCTTGAGTCTTAGCATCCATGTCTAGTCCCTGGTCATCTCCAAACTGGACTACTGCAACTCTCTCCTGGCTTGACTTCCACAGAAGGTAACTAAACCACGTCAGCTGATTCAGAACGCAGCTGCCAGGTCAGTGTTTAACGTTCCGAAGTGCACTCACACCACACCTTTACTAAGGAACCTCGACTGGCTCCCTGTAGTGCTTGTGCAAATCCTTAACACTTGCTTTTAAGGCCAAAAATGGACCCATACATGTCAACCCATACATAACAACATTGATCAATCAACGTGTCACTTCTCGTCCTTTCAGGGCTTCAAGCACAGCTCGTCTTGAGCCTCAGCTGCTCAAAAGAAGAGGGAAACATGCATCAAGACTGTTCTCAGTTTTGGCCCCCCAGTGGTGGAATGAACTCCCTTCCGATCCGATCGGCAGAGTCCTTTGCTGAGTTCAAGCGTCATCTGAAGACCCACCTCTTCTTTGGCGACTAATTTTGTTCCCATCCTACTGCTTATATCTTTATTTAATTTCCTTTCCCTTTTCTTGTTTATGGCTAATGTTGTTCTTCCCGTTGCTTATGTATTGTTGGGTAAGTATTGTTATGTAAGTGTTGGCTAATTATTATTTGATAGTTGTTGTATACATGCTCCAACTGTGCAGTATCCAACTTAAACAGTAGACATGGATTTAAGCTGTTTTCAGGTAAGAAGGTAAGAAGGAGACAGGTAAGAAGGACTACTTAAGCACTGATGTACATCACTCTGGTTAAGAGCGTCAGCCAAATGCCATAAATGTAAATGTATTACTCTGGAGCGTTCCACCCACTGACCAAGTTAGCCCCTTCATAGCAACAATTTTGTTCATACTGCATACAAAAAGTTCAGAAAGGCTTAGAGAAAGGTGATGACAAAAATGTTGACATGCTCTCCAAATTTCTCAAATCTTAATCTGATCAAGCATCTGTATGATGTGCTAAGCAAACAAGTCCACATATCAAGTAAATAAAGTCCTACTTCACAACTCACAGGATTTGCTTTAATAGTTTTATTGAGATAAACCATTTAGATGCACACCGTGCCTTCTCTGGGTCTGGAAAAAAACAGTGTAAGCTTGGCTTGATGTGAGTACCAGATCCAGTGGAAACCAATGGAGGCAGTCTCCCAGTAGGGTAAGAGGCAAAGGCTAGCATATTAATATAATAAGAGATTGTTAGAGATTTTGCAATGAGCATTTCATCTCTATCGAAAACAACCATCCACTGCTGACAGTGTTTGCAGTTAGAGACCCTCACTTATGTTAGAGAATCTCTGCATTAATAATCTTTTGTCCTTCTATTAATGCACATGCATGTGTCACTCAGTAACACAGTAGCCTGCATCATGGTATTAGTATTCTCTATTGTTGATACCAGGACTGTATTTAAGTGCCAGTATTAGTGCCATTAAGTTTTATATGATTACACAAATAGATTTACCATGATGGCAATATAGCAGTTGCCTACTGCCTACTTTTGGGCTGTCAGTTTATTTTTCTGTGTACTGCATTCCTTAGATGTGTCTAATGCATTATAGAATTTTTAATTGGGTTCACTTTGAGGAAGAGACAAAGACCTTGTTCTTGAACTCAGTGAAAGTCTGCTAAGAGATACTTGAACCTAAGGGAAGCAGAAAGCTGAAAAAAGGCTTAATTAAACAAAACAAAGTGAGTGAGGTCTCCAAGGACTCCAAGGTAATCTAACAGTATACACCTTTCTGGAACCACATACATGTGTCTCTCTATTTTAGATTCTCTACTGCTTTCATATGCTTATAAAAAAATTACAATAACCATCACTATTTCAGCTTACAGCTCACAAGCTGATCCCCCACTGCCCTAGTCACACAGCACCATCAGGGCCGCTTGTCTCCCAGCAGACACCCTTGCCAGAGTCTAGTCTTTTACTAGCTGTAACTACTTGCATAATAATGGGAAAATACATGTCTGGGGCATATCATGCTGCTCATTAGAACAAATGAGTGTTGAGCTTTTTAGTAGTGTGGTGATGCTATTTTTGTGTGCGATGCTTCCACTCTGATCTGTGGATCAGTTAAGCCGCAACGGTAAAATGACAGTGGAATATTTTATGCATAGTATTTTTTTCAGGTTCCATTGCAGTGCCAGATGGTGGTGAATACTAAACAAGATGATCAGTTACTGCTTTTATTGGCCAGTTTGAGCAAACCCTCCAGCCAGGGCTGAAGTGAGTATAAGCATGATGAGGTAAGCTGTAGAGAGGGGGTGAAGAGAGAGGGACTGAGTGAGGACGGGAGGGGAAAAGGGACAGGAAGGATGCAGGAAAGCAGGCAGAACAACTCGCCATGAAATGCTGAAACAACAGCATGGCTGCCAGGGCAATTTTACAGCCCAGTGGTTTCACACCTCAGCCGTCGTCCTTCCAGCTCGGAACCTCCAAGTCTGTTCTGTGTCTTCATTTACTTTGTGTCAGCGTCCGAGGATGTGAAAGGCCGTGCAAGGAAGGGGGTGGCTTGTCCCAAATGTCTTAGGGTAAGTGGTGTGTGAAGCAGACAAGGAGCAATGAGGAGAAAAGCATCGCCTGCCTTCGAAAGCCCAAGCAGTGGGATGCATGTCCCTTATCTTCATTCTCTGGGAATGATTATTGATGAGTTTTGCGTGCAAAAATGCACTGCTAGATCAGTCGCTGCACA
The DNA here is from genome assembly GCA_037974565.1 of Clupeocharax schoutedeni. Taxonomy (NCBI): domain Eukaryota; kingdom Metazoa; phylum Chordata; class Actinopteri; order Characiformes; family Alestidae; genus Clupeocharax; species Clupeocharax schoutedeni. The sequence continues at coordinate 2,396,480 of JBBPDH010000018.1, forward strand.
TTTACTTCACACTTCATTTAAGTGAAGCTGTCCATCCTGACTCAGGTTAGCCCTGTGTGCCAAATAAATGTGAGGCATCTACACATCCACCAGGAGAAAATAAATGAACTAGACAAGCTATGATACCTTTAGGAACGAAGGCCAGACAGTCTCACATGGCTGAAGCATTGCAATCAGAGTATAATATGAATTCTGCAAGAAAAACCCATCACCCTAAACTATAACCCTCTGGTATGACTTCCCAAACTTTGACTTTGTCAAGGTCAGCTGCACTGTTGTAACGGCTAATTAACCTGCAGTGTTCCTCCTGTATTGATGTACAGAGAACAAGTGGCCATGAGCGTGATGTGAGTGTGTGAAATGTGGCAGCAAGATGTGGCCTCTGAGTTAGCTCCAAACAGAGGTGATGTGGCCCTGGCTGCACTTTTTCCATATAGGTGACATATTTGCTCCATCTACTGTACGCAGCCCATTAAATATACATGCTCAGCCCTTTCCCTGGTGAAACTTTAAAATGTCCTTGAAAAGCACCTATGATCTCCATACTAACAGTGAAACAAAGTCAGCAGGGACGTCATGGACACCTCCTCAATTCTCAGCCGAAACATATGACATTTGTGCGAACAGATTACTGCACACATGCAGAGGGACATACAAGAAGACCCAGTTCAGCTCCACTGAGAGGGGGTGAGGGGGTATATGCTTGTGCAAAGTGTGATAGTGCGATTCATCTCACAGCACCACCCCCTCCACTCACCCACCCCCCACTTCTGACGCCACACTCTCCACGCAGGTCATTATGAGGGGTCCCTCACCACACACAGGCAAACAAATGAGCCATTACCACCATCACTCAGTCTCCAATTAAACAGCCCTCAGCCCCTGCTCTGTGCAATCACTGCCAATTAAAGCCCAACTGTGTGAATTTCAACACCACTAATTACATGGAGGTGAAAAAGATTTCTGACATTCTGCTCTAAAATTAATTTCCAATACTTTCCCTGGACAAGTGCCATTCTGCACTTTTATGTGAATTAAACAGTTTATGGGAATTCAAATTTAGTGTTACAACTCCAAGAGAAAAAAAAAAGGAAAGTAGAAGGGAAAGTCTCACATTACAGACCGAATTATACCTAATGACAATTGTGTAGGTGGAATCTTGCAGAGACGGCAGAAACAATGTCAGCTGCTGCATGTACTGGCAAGGTAAAAAACGTTATTTCCACCCTGAGATCTGCATTTGATGTCCTTTGAGGATGTCTCCTCACAAATATATACTTTCAACAGTACCACCAAAGCATACACCATCACAAACTTCCAAAGAGATCAGCCTCTCTCTAAGCTTTGCATCTCTCTGCACTGCCCTTTTCTATCCCGACATTATGACTATCATTTGTTAACCTTCCTCTTTCCAACCTCTAGACCTGTTCAGAATGTAAAACAAGCTCACCATGCAGCTGGTTGTCTTCTGTTCACAGGTCCAGCCCCCTCTTCCACTAAAGTGGACCTGCAACCATGCTGTGGTCACCAGAGAAAGCTGCAGGTCTCTTTTGCCCTCACTGTGTGCACTGGGCTCAGGGTCTGCCCCATTCTGCCTGCCTCGATGACAAGGAAGACGAAGGAGAGTGGCCGGTCACACAGCTCTGCATTATTCATGAGATTGGCTAACGGTGTTGAGCGGGCAAATCTTCGGCCCAAGGTGCAGCTTTAAGTCCACTTGGCGTACAGCCCCTGCCTATATCTGCCATTGATCGCAGGCCGGAGACCCTGCTGCTGAATAAGCAAAGGGGATTTACATAGTGGCACCACACCAATAACATATAGATCCATCAATCTCACTTGAACACTGGTTACTGCTGGGATACACAGAAGAAGAAGGCAGATGAACATCACCTAACCAGTAACTCATAAAAACAAAATAGTAAGGATGGACAGCCGGTAGTCTCATTAGTATAACTGGGATTTAGCTTAAATGGTGATACAATCTAGCTGACTATAAAACTGTGCAAAGCAGTTTTGCATGCTAATTAAAAAATCCAGACTCAGTGTGATGATGCCAACAGTAGAGCTCTTAAGATCAAATACAGACCATTTAGTTTCATACAGAAGAGCACTGATAAAATGATTCTCTGGATGAATAAACTTTTACTTCAACCACATGTAGCAGATTTCAGGAATCCTTGTTAATTTTAAAACGTGGAAGCCATTCCTTATTTGTAGCAATTGTATCCACTCAAGTGATTTACTTTTACTGAAATGCTTGACAAAACTGAACTATGGTAACTGTAAAGAAGAAAAACATAATGTAAAAGAGACATCTTTGGGAAGGAAGTCTTTAAATAGTGCTCTTTTGGCAAGAAGTAAATCTCAAAAAAACATGTACACCATTAAATATCATACATGTATTTGTCTTGTGTCACATCAAAATGTAGGCACAATAAGGTCCATGCATACAAATGTACAGAAGTCTAGGTGACAGCCATCCATTTTGATGAAAAAGACAGTTCTTCTACATGTTATTAGAATATAAAAGGCTATGCGGCGATTCAGTGATTTGATTCACATACTGATATTTATGTTCAAAAGGTAAACTTTTGATCAAAGATAAATAACATAAGATAAAGCATCAACATACACAGTTTTACTAGACTTTCACTAGCCCCAGACTCTGAATAAAACATAAAAGTCTGTGTTTTGTAATCTACTGCAGAGACCTTCTCCTCAGTTCAGCAATGTGCCAGCTGTCTTTAGCTGAAGTGAAGGGTTCAACGCATAGGCTGAGTTTGCTTGTCTGCAATTGCAGTCGTCTAGGGCGGGACAAAAGGGAACACTTAAAGCAATTTCCACCCAGGTGATCTCACCCCAGGCCCCCAGCAGGCTTTAGACAAGAAAATTAAACTCCATACTGTTCCTGCTGCTGGAGAGGCCAAGTCAAATAAATGGCTGTGGCGAACAACTCTTTACCATTTCACAGAAAAAATATTAATAGAATAAAACGAGTGCTCTCCTGTGGGGATAGTGAAGCGGCAGTGCTCCCTCAGAATCACTAATGTAATTTCTCCAGAGTGATGGGACATCTCAGCGTTTGACTGCTCTTACAGCAGATGTAGAAAATGGCAATCTACACATCATACTACACTCCCACAAAGGGCATGCGAGAACATGCTGTAAGTAAAGTTCATTATTTTAACATGAAACTATGTGTGAATTTACACAAAATCCTAACAATAAGCAGATGTTGTGAGAAAAAAATTTAAGCAGGAAGATTCAGAAAGCATATGGTTTCACGGCCAAGAAGAAAAAAAGACAACAGAACCTACATATAGCATGCTAATGCACAACAAGCACAGCAAAACCAATCTAAATATTTCTAAAATAGCCTAGACAGATCAATGCATCTATAAACATATGGCTCAATTCATGAGCAAAACAAGACAATTAAATTATGTGTAAGGCTTGTTGACTGCTGTGCAAAGTGAATGTATTGACAGAAATAGCTTAGCCTATAGCTGTAAACATAGCACTAATGGGGAACACACTCTCAGGGAACACATGGTAAATTATGAGTGCCATAATGTACCATTTAGGAGCGTTCTCTGCTTGTGGTGAGGAGTACATGAAGTCCCTGGGTCGTGGTGTGCATAATGGCCACTGGTTTTGAGAGGCTGCAATGAATATCCAACCCAATTCAACTCTCAAATGATATAACGATACACAGTGTTTTCATGCATTTACATTATACATGTTTTAAGTCCAAAATCTAATGTGGTTCTAAATAGCGAAGACAGCCAGAGAAATGTAGCCAATACTCACAAGTTCAGTGGCAATTAAAGATTCCTAACAGAGATTAATTTTACTAAGTGATTTTGGGAAGTGGGAACTGAATACTTCCCTCACTACTCTGAGGTCTGGTTTAACCTGAAACAGCTCCCTCGTCTGAAACTAAACCTAAAGTGTTTGAATGATAAAAAATGTAAAACACTAGACTATTAGCTGATCTGGGTGACAGCAGGGCCTGAGTTGAACAAAGAAACACAAATATCTCCATTTTATTCATTTTACTGCATTTTGAATTCTTAATTAACGGAATTAAATAATAAAATAAAATTCCCTAAAATGTTGACACAGACAGATTTTATAAGGGTAAAAAGTGAGTGTAGCAAACCCTGTGTTTTTAATCATTGGCTGAGTGTGATAACATTATTATAAGATAAGAGATGTTGACCATAAGATAACATTAATCATAATCTTAAATTAACTGGGTCACAATTAATTGAAGAACTACCTATGCATTTTTGCATTTTTTTTTTTTATTTCTGCAGAATTTATTCACATCCTATTCTCATCTACCATCAAGCACTCCTTTAATCACATGATACCAACAATACAAGGGCGAAGACTTTCAAACTGCTTCTAATACAACATCATTGGACAGCTTAATGTGCTTATAGGGAGGACATTCTACCCACCCAAAAGAAGAATATTTTCAGTACTCAAACAACACTTACAATTTTTTTCATTTGTGTGATAAAATGGATTTTGTATGGAATTTTAAAAAACTTTTAATATCACATTACATGCATTTCACAGAATTCGCCTACCCTCTAACAACTTCCATACAGAATATACAGATTATACACACTAAACAGATTGATATAGTGACATTTAATGTGTGTCCTTGCACTTGGGATGCACATGGCATCCCCAGAAGAGGTATGCACATGGTTTCTGAGAGATAATAGAGTAGCTGGTCAGCTGGGTGAACCGGGCTTTATGGTAATACTCCTCTGATGGCAATAAAGTGGCAGATGTAAGCAGGCTCATCAGCAGTATTTGTAACAAGTCATAGGCCTCCTGTGGGAAAGTTGCTTGTCATTAGGATGAGCAGGAAAAAACCTGATGAGTGCATTATTTTTAGCAGAACAGAGCTGCGGTCCAGGAGTCAAAGGCAGCTGTCGTGTTGAGACTCAGCACAAGTTCACATTACCATATGTGCATAGCCTTAAAGAAGTACACTAGTTTTCTGTTATATTTTTATCCCATTTTATTTACAATACTACACATAATTTAAGATATTAATCTGAGCTTTTTAAAGGAGTTTTAAGAAGTGTTAAATCTAAAAAGTGAAGGGAAAATAAACTAAAAAGAACCAAACCATTCTTCATTAAGCTAGGATTATAGCATGGCTCTATCTATATGTACCTAGAACACCCATACATTCAGGATCACAACAATATTTAACAAAAAAAAACTTACCAATTACACATTTAGCGTGTAAATGCAAAAAGATCAGGTAATTTCAACATAGAGTTGCTGTCAATATATTAACTTATATTGAAAGTAAAGCCATTTTTCTTTCTTCTGAAAAGAAACTTGTTTCAGATATGTTCAGTACATAAAATTATACAATGTGCAGTCGCTTGCACTAATTACAAAAAGACAAAGTCTCCTGACATCTTCTGACAACTCTTTCCGAGTTGTCTTTCACTTCCTGGTTTGATTGTAATGACTTTTCTGATCATTCATACAATCTCGGTCTCAGATTGGGTTTGGTGTTTTGTTTTATAGTGTTCTTTTTAAAGAAATCAAATTCATAAGAGACTTCTTGTTTGGGAACTCAAGTTCACATTTAATGTAGAGTAGGTATTCAGCAACCCAACTATGAAATTATCTAGAACATAACTGTGTCTTCTTTCACTATTATGTGTTCTCCAAAGAGCAGTGTGAGCTGTCTAAATAAACCATCACTCTTCATTGGACGACGATCAGCACTCTGAGCTGCTGGATTTTTAATGAATTGAGGACTGTACTCATTCCAAATATAGTGAGTTTGGGCTTCGCTCTTGGATGTATGTGTGGTCACCTTGCCAAAATACGAGCATAATCTCTTTTCCTGCTCTAACATACACCCTGCAAAGCTCAGTTATCTGAGACATCAGTATCGCACACAGATGTTCCATCAATAAAATGACTCATCGTTCACTCACTGGTCCCTACAGAGCTCTTGCTGTTTCCCATAGATAACATATGAAAATGTATCAAAGATCCAGAAGGGTTATGAGCATTTTTATTTTTTCCTTTTCTGAGTCCAAATGTTCGGCCTATCTAAATCATTCTTATCATTCAGATCATGCACCATGGGGTCAGCCGCTAAATATGATCATTGTGTTTTTCAAAGATCTTTAGAATCAGGAGCTATGGTAACACACGTTGCTTAGTTATGAATATGTAAGCTGCCGTAAGAATTGTTATGCGCCTTTTCTAACAAATTAATATTTTTAAAGTTCATTAAAACAAGTGTTAATGACATTTCACATTTAAACATGAATACAAAGCTTTACACAAGAAAATGAAACAAGTGTAAGGTGTAATTATTATTTTTTTGTCTAATGTTCTTCAGAGTGAACATTTGTTCATACACTCTGTCCTACCAAATTAGATATGGGAGATTGCATCCCAGAGATGAAGTAAACAGTAACCTCTGGGTTACAGTGACTATAAGAGTAGAAAGAAACATCTGGATGCATTTCACAAAACATATTCCCTGAAATAACATGATGTGACACAGAAAGGCAGTGGCAGGAAAACAGAGAGAGAGTGAGAGAGAGAGAGAGAGAAGAAAGAGATGAGAAGACAAAAAGAGACATAAGCAAAATTATATCGAAATAGGAGACAATATTAATTCAATATCCTCATTGTCTGTGGAAAGTCATTTCCATCATTGGTCTTCGAACTTTCACTTAAATGTGAGAGTGATTTCTTACAAAAACATCACATGTATTTCAAAGCAAAGGGTGCAAAGACCAGATATTCACAATGAAACATGAATAATTTGTGACATGCCCGTGTTTTTTCAAGTGATAGTGCATTCACAAGGATATTTCTATAAAGGAGGCACTGAAAAAACACAGCTTGTGTCAGCTTATTGCATTAAACAAATTCAAGGTGTTATATTCCATAAGCAACACTTTAAATAATTTAATGAAGGACAGATTAGAAATGATAAGGAATTAAAGGGTAACTGTAAATACTGGTCTTCCTTGAAGATAGGTGTGGAAAGAGGTAGTTTAACAAACATTCTCACTGTATGAGTCATTAGTTTATATGTATACTATTTTATATATTACTTGTTTAGTACTTTATAGGGAACAATGGGGGGAAATGCGTTACTTTAGGACAATACATATTTACTGTAAAGTTAAACCATAATTGTGTATAAATTAAGCATTTACAGGATGATGATACATAAACCTATGAGATGTTAAGGGAAATAATCTGTAATAGTGATCAAGCCCAATAAAGAATTCTTATAGCCCAATAAAGAATCATGCGCTACTGTCATTTACATTTACGGCATTTATCAGATGCTTTTATCCAAAGCGACTTCCAATCCCTAATTACAGGGGACAGTCTCCCT
>JBBPDH010000018.1:2407758-2420340 GCA_037974565.1 Clupeocharax schoutedeni
TTGTTTTGTTTTCTATTAATAAATCCTTTACGTTCATGGATCCCTGGTTCCCCTTTTCGTTTTTTCCAGGTAGCTCCGGGGCACAGCGTTACAGCGTGCCCCGTGACAGTATGTAGCAGCTTATTTTAGTCTGATGGTGTATTCTCCTTTTTTAACTTCACAGCTATACCTGCCTGCAAGCTGAAATGTGACTGGGAAATGCTAGAAATTCACTGAGAAAGTCTCATCGATGAAAATCACAAAATAAAATGCATTCTTTGCTAAAATTAGAAAAAAAGGTCTGTTTAATGTACACATGACATTTTGTCTGTTTAATGTACATTGGAGCATTCTTATACTCAAATCCTGCTTTACAAAAAAAAATCGTACGAACTCCTGGTCAAATGACATGCTTTCTCTAAAAGAAAATAAGTGAATACAACTTCTGCAATTAAATTAACTATTGTTTAAAACTGCAAACTGCACATACATAACCCCACCACTCCAACACACACACACACACACACACACACACACACACACACACACAGACACATTGTGCAAACCAACATGGAAGACCCAGCCTTAATTGTGATCTCCTCACAAATGTAATGCACTTATGATGTACATTAATAAAGTCCTGTGGTTTGATGAGAGAAAAAAATATAAAAGTCTGGACATAACAGCAACATCAAAAACAATCTTCAAGAAATTAAATAGTAAGGTCTTGAAATGGCCCTCATCGCTCCTGCACTCTTGATGTTATTGAAAATCTGTGATTAGATCTCAACCATGCTGAGCATGCAAGATGGCTTATGAACATTACTGAGCTAGAGCCAGTTTGATAAACAAAAGACACTGATAGCTAGTTACCCGGCTGTGATTTCAGCCAAAGGGGTTTCTCACTATATACTGAATAGAGATGGGCCTAAACATACTTACGTGTAAGTATTAAATTTAAATCATGAAGATCCAGAGACTGTGTTCTTACTTCATAGGCTACAATTTCTATAAAAAGCATCTGAAATTCTGCTTCTGACCCTGTCCATGACTTTCCAAAGATTTCTTGTCTGACTCTGTTGCTGAGATTGGCATGCTAGCTCCAAATGACAGCAAGGATCAAATGTAAAAGTCTTGTTCTTGCTTTCCAAGCATCTGAAGGCCTTAGATCACAAAACCTTCAATATATGACTCCGTCTGCTCAGCAATTTGACTACAGGGCCCCTGGTATCTACCTACATAATATCTAAACAGTATCTGTTAACAATATCTCAAAGCATTATTGTGCTAGTCTTTTAGTGTCAGAACAAGCTTTTTTTTTTTTCAGACCAAGTTGCTGGTCTTAAGACACACCCCTTAAAACTGATCCTTGATCAACCCTTGTCTGAAAACCTCACAGTACAATCCTTAAGGCCTGACCATTTCTTGCAGCATATATTTTTTAAATATATGATGATGATTTCTTTGTTATTTTGTTTATATTAAAGATTAACAGGTTTTTTGGATTGAAAGAATATATGTGTGATGAAAATATCTGTGACAGAACACAAATGTTAAAAGTTTTATTGAGGCAAAACTTGCGCTACTTATCAAGGGCAGATTGACTGACTGTTGCAAAATGTGTCCATTAGTAAGTATGGTTTAAATTAGGGGTTTCAAATGGGCTGAAGTGGTTGTAGGTTTTCAAGCAAAGAAAACCCAACAGTTTCAAGCACAATTATGAGCCCTGCAAACCTACAAACAAGCAATGATTTAAACAAGCAATTTTACACACTTCATTAAGAGTTCATTAGTCATTACAATGAACTGGCTGACTGAGGTTTGCTCTGACTAACGGTTTTGAAAGCAACATTGTATCAAATTGGGAAACTGCTTAAAAATAAAGAAGTATTTTGTTGTATTTGGTGTTATAACATATCCATCAAATTGTTGCAGTAACTGAAGTTCTGCTTTTCCATTAGCATTTTCTAATGCAGTTGCCATGGCTCCAGGGCATTTGGTCAGTGCACTTTGTTCAATGCGCTTTTAGTTAAATAACATCTGTCAGTCAGTTCATTGAAAAAAATGGCTTAATTCGTAGAATAAAGGTCAGGGTTTGCTGTTTCATTTAGGGTCTATGGTGAAAAACTGTTTACAGGGAAACCAAACATCTTTCCACATTTCTCACGCTCTTTCTCTCTCTCATTTGCATGTAGACACATTTATTTGAGAAGCACCAAAACCATATGTAATTAGGGTGGTATTTATAATCATATAATATCCTTAATGCATGTCAACAAAATTTACCTTTTTATTGCATCTGAACAGTCTTTTTAAAAGAAAGTGTGTTATGGGGATTAGTCATTCAGCTTCTTCAATTCAAAATAATAAATGTCATCATAAGAGGGAATACGGAAATCCAGGCAGCCTTTGCTCAGAATTCAGCAGTTTTACATTTGAAAACTTTAGATGAATCAGAACGTCAATAATACATATCCCATAAGCATAATAAAGCAGACTGGAGAAGTCAAACTGCATGATTCTAATTTTATGTGGCCATTTCAGTTTAATAAAGAATTCATTCCTATTCTATGTGTTCATGCTTTAATCAATCATTTATTAATTTGCTTTAGAAAAGAGTGAGGAGGCCTTATTTTAGGAGCTATGACATGATTTGACATCTCATGATGTGATGATCATGGACTTTTTAAAATGTCAAGATAAACCAATTCAAAATCTGCATGCTTAATGACACTCACTTAAAGGGAAAAGCCTTGTGTCCTCATCTGATTTCCCTCTGCATGTGTTCCTCATGGCCAATAATTATAACATTCAGGAGGTGATATATTTGTAAAGTTACAAAGCATTAGCACTGTTGTAATTTTTAGGGACCATGAGCCAACACTGACCACCTCAGTACTTCCAATGTTAGGACAACACTGTCTCTCCTCCTGCTCGAATGTATCCAGGTTTTTACTCTCTCTCTCTCTCTCTCTGTTCCCTGTTACTAGTGCTTTAAAAACACTCCATTAAATAAGTCCACTCTAAATCAAAGGTTTCAGTTAGTCAGATATAAGTTTTACAGCCTTTCAGATACAATGTACAAACAAGAATTCAGTGTTGCAAGAGGTGAAATGGTGTGCAGAAAGAGAATCAAGAGTTTATATTCAGAATTTGAGAAAGGCTGGGCAACATGATGACATCTATTACATCACATTATAAAACACAACAATTGTATGTTTCAATACAGAGATAGCATGATTTTTCCTCTTTTAATGGATTTAGCCCTGCAGTATGTTTAACAATAAATAAAGGTAATTCTCTTTATAAGTTTTGATAGTAATTTCTAGTATAATTTGTAGTAATGTATCATTACTGGCTGTTAAGTAAATTTCTTGAATTATCCTGATATTATATCCTGATATTATATTTCTCAGCCCTCAAAAAATTCCTAAAATTTTGTTGGCTTAAAAAAACCTTCTTCGTTGCACAGAATATTTACACCAAATTAAAATGTAATACTGTTCAATACTGTGGCACAGATATTACACCTAAAATTGTCCTATATATAAAAGAAAGTTAATTTTACTTAAACAAAAAAGCTCTACTTATTTGCACAGATCTGGGGATGCAGACACAGAATTCAAATGAGTTTGCAATTAGAAAACTACTTCTTTGCACCAACATGCCTCCACTGGTACCTACCTAATTGAAATAAGCCTCATCATCATTTGAACATCTTCGAATCTGAATATTTCATAAACATACAAATGCAAGCCATAAATTCAAATTCGATTCCAAATTTATTATGCCGAGGAATGCAGCACAGTCCAGCATGCCAATACATTTTGTCCTTGGGAATTCAAACAACTGTCAGCACTGTGCAGCCAGTGTTCCTTCATTAATCAGCACTAATTAAGTGTATTGATTGAGGCAAACATCAGGATTTCCAGCTGAAAGGGTTTACTAGAGTGTAAACTGGAAACATTACAGGCAATGCCGCAGCCCTGAAAAGGGGCTGAATATGCTGTGTCGTCCTTGGTTCTAGCCTTCCTTTTGCGAAATAATCTGGAAATTATAAAAAAAAGCATCCCTGATTCGCTCTCATTAAGTGCTGTCGGACCGAATCACATCTAGACCTGTGCTGAACAGAGGTGAAAACTCACTCAGTCACTTGATTGTTTGGAGGCTCCTCATACAAGCATGCACACATACACACACAAACACGAACGCACACCAGCTCAACAATATAACTGCACCTGGAACACACCGCATCAAGGTCATGTTTGGTTGAAAGAGGAAGGTCAGGGATCCAGTCCTGCACAAATGCACACATCTGTTCAAACCATTAACAATTCAAACAATTAACGTTTGCCATGAAACGTTCAATGATCTTAAAGTTAACAAAACTAAAAGCTAAGATGTGAATTCACTATGCCTAAAATCACGAAGGCCACAATGCACCTTTTGTAAACAGCAATTGAACACTTGAAAATGTTAAGAGACCATTTAAGAGAGCAACATAAATTTTGCACACACAGGTACTCTACCAAATAAAGAGAGAAGAATGCAGTGCAATTGCATTGATCCTTGGGAAGCTTTGAGGGAATAACCAGTCACTTCAAAGAACAAACAGCAGGCAACTAATGAACATCTTCTCGAAAAGAGAGCTGTTTAATTAGACTAAAAGCTCAGGACTGCAAACAAAAGCTGCATTACTGTATTGGCAAAGTGAAGTTATGACAGTTACGGCTTTTTGACGGATTGCTGTAAGGCTGAGCAGGCTACTAACCAATGCAAGGCAATGTGCCCTACACTGTGCTTCATAAGAGAAGGGTCCAAATCTGAACTATTAACTTACACAAGAGCCACAGAGTTGTCATTTATATACCAAGAAGCAGAGTTATAGCATTAACCTGAACAACCTGAACAGCTATATAAATATCTGAAGGTTACAAGTGCACTATAAATAGGGAATAATGGTAACAAACATTTGAGAAACCTTGCTGTCTTATAATAAGAATGGTGGTTTTCAAAGTTTTAAACCGTTTTAAAAGCAGAGCCAATACATATAGAGGCACGAAACAAAAAGCTGGTTATTGTTACTGAATAAAATCTGAAATAGGGACTGTTTTTTTTCCAGCAACACTGATCAGCTCATATGGAAACTCTTGTTCTAAATCACAGTGCAAGGGACCACTGGTTTTTCATGTTTGTGGTACTTAACACCACTACATTCAATACATAAAAGAATATGTATCCTGTTTTCAAATCCCGCTATTCTAATAACGTGAAATTCGAAATAACATGATAAGAAAACATGTTTTCAAACAAGAAGGTTCTTGTTTTGGTAGATTGTGTTTTCCCTGCAGAAAGAGCCACACAAAATAACACTGGCATGCTGCCGATGCCTTGCTCAATAGAGCCATCTAGTGGCAAAAACACTCAACTGCATGATTCAAATAAACAGTAAACGAAGTCAACAGACATAAATAAACTGCTAAATATCCTCTACACTCTATCATCCTCCTGCATAAACACACCCACTCCTCACATATCCCAATAATAAGCAGATGTGTCAGAATCCTCCTCTTTAGCTCCGGGTTTCACAGTTTACAAAGTTTTTAAAAGGGATTAGATGCCTGTTTATGCGCCAGACATAAACTACCTACATCGTGATGGTTTGGGGATAAAAAATAGATCAAATTATCTAAGTCGGTGTTATTTCAGAAATATTAGTACAAAATAAACACTGAAATAAAGTTGTTTATTATAATGCTGGGCTCCGCATATTCTAACCACGTCCTCCCCCTGTGATTTATCACCACGTAGTGCATTTTAATAGGGCTAAGCACTGTGTCAATTAAAAGAAAAACATGTGCTGTGAACAACACCACCCTGTATCGTCTATTGAATTAGGGCATCTCTCCATCACTAAACTGGGGATCGATAAAGGCAGAAAAAAGGTTGGGACTCAATCAAGAATAACAATCACGACACGATGTGATTTAATGAACACAATGCTTCTTTAAATCCCTTCCCAACCAAATAGTCTAATTGGCTGAACTCATTAAGAGCACCCTTAGTCAGTATAATGCGGTAGATCTGGCAGCTGTCCTTGCAAATCATAGCAACAACCTACAATTATGTAGCAGCCCAAGACAATTATACGGTTAATACAGTGAAAATATCCTGTAAGACACTCATCACGTTACTAAACCATATCAGAAGAGGTTCAGGACACGCTCCGTGATTAGTCTTCGTCTCACCGGATGCGTAAACAGTCATTATATTCTTTAAGTCTGGATGACTGAGCCAACTGTGCGTAGTACCTGGGGTTCTCCACGGTTACGAATGTAAAAAAGAAAGCCTTCAGAGAACTCAAAGAACATCATCCCAGAAGCTCGCCGACAACGTAGAAAATGTTGCAAACAATTCGCCAAGAAGTCTTCGTGCACACAACTCACAGAAAGAACTTTAAATAAGTAAATATTTATTTAATGGTTATAAAGCGGTCTAACGGTCGGAAGCCGTTTATTATGGAAGTCGAGCAGCCTACCTCGCAGTGGCCAGCGGCCAAAACGGGTTTCCTCGGTTTTCTTGTTCACCTTGTGGTCTTCCGTGCTGACATTTTACTCTCCTCTTTCTCATACATCATTTATCAGTCGAGTCCACGGCAGTAGGGCCGTGGTGAGGCGGGATTTGTGTGCGTTTAGAGAGCCGCCCGTGTCTCTCCTCTGTAATCTCGGCCGCGTCTCTAACCGTCCTCCGTCTCTCCCGCAGCCTCGCGCCGCTCTCCGCCTGAAGCGCGCGGCCTCGTTTTAAACTCCCGTGACGTAAGCGGCGCGCTCCTCGCGCTCTGGGAGACGAACGAGACGCCCGACGCCCCATCCGACAAGGGTGGGCGATGTTACTGATCACCTTTTCGATCCTGTACCGATATTTGCACTACTTCACCCACACTAATCCCAGTCCTCTATTGGACTTTTAAGTGGGGCTCAGGATTTAATAGTTTACTGCTGTCCCAGAAATGTTGGTAAAAAATTGTCATAGTAAAGTAGCCCTTTACAGTCACGCGTGAACACAGCACCGTTCTTTCTCTGTATTTAACCCATTCACCGTGTGCAACAGAGGCGGCCGCCACGGAGCAGGGTGTGAGGACGGTACTTTTCTCAAGAGTGCCACGCGGCAGGCCCTGGGATTCGAACCAACAACCCTCTGATCATAAGGGTGGTGGGGGTAAACGCCTAACCACTAGGCCACCAGCTGCCCCGGCGTTACTGTTTACTAAAAGGTAAACAGGTAATCCTCAGTGAAGGCAATCAATAACAGAAAAGAAATATGAAAAATAAGGTGCATTAGAACAGGTGTCAGTACTGCACAGTTTAACAAAAAACACCATGTTACCACAGTACAATAAAGTTTATTGATTGAACTTGGGTTTCATTAAATTAGATCAAAATCACAAGTGAAAGTCTATAACAAAATAAACTGCAAACCCCACTGTTCACCAGTGACATTATTCCAAATGTCTCTAAGTGTGTATGAGTACCCTAAAGTGTGTATGAGTACCCTAAACTAACACCCCAATCAGCTCTGTCTGTTTTCTCCTTATTAATAATGTATCTCGTCCACAATAAGCCTTTTCAAACAAGACCTTCACAACATAACATGGCTGACATAACATGTAACTGCATAGATATTTTTGTCATTTAATGAAAGTCATTTTTATATGAGTGGCCATTGATTTCTTCTTTTTTTTTCAGGGCCCATAAGATCCTTGTTATGCTTTATTAGGATCAGAAGTATCTTCTTTGATGCTTCAGTGTCAACCAGCCACCCCTACCATCAGTTAGGTAATCAGATTTTTCAAGACTTTCAGTTTCTCCTGTAAAGCTTCTGAACGTCCCACTATGATGTGTGTTGTCATTTTAGTGTTTGTATGCTTATCCACTTTTGCAATAATTAACTATCTGATATGATTGAGTTATCTGTAGCTTTTTGATAAATAATTTAAATAATTTTGTGAGATGTTTATCTGGGCTGAACAGACCTCAGACCTGTTGAAAACATTATTATTGCAATGTAAGAATTTGCACTCATAATAAAGGTGTCTGGTGGCTCCTAAGTGGTGAGAACATCTAAGTGTTGGCCCTACAAGTTCAATCAACAGTGATGTCCCAGTCATCTGTGGTCAGTCGTCCATAAATGGTCTACAGGGGTCTATCTGTCTCAACAAATCAATGTGACATTAACAACAAACAACCCATTCATCAACTAATAATATACACACTTTCATGCCACATGAAGCCTTTAACTTCTGCATCTTGTTCATCAGATGTTCTTTTGTTTATTCTGTCTCTCTAGAGGACATTACATAGGTAGACAGCAAAATGTTTTCACAGTCACGTAAATATATAAATATAAACAGAGAGGGATTAATAACTCTGAGGGAACAACAAGTTTAACAAGCATTTTCCATTTAACATGTGCTAAATAAATGCAACTAAACTCTGAGCCACACTGCCAGCTTGTATGCCAGAGCCTTGCACATCCATAAAGAAAGCTTCATTATGCACATCTGCTGCACAAACCTGCCTGCAGAACACAGCCAATACAGAAGCACTGATCCAGCCTCAGATTTTCTTTAGAACACCACACACTCAGACAAAAAACAAAACACTGTGTTTGGAGGAGGAGGAGGAGAATGTCATGTGACGGGCTTTCGTTTAGAAAATTGCAGACTCATATTAGTGGATAAACATCATATTTTTGCACACGTGATGCATCATTAATCTGACAGCATCTCATTTGAATAAGATCAGATGCAGCGCGATGGGAGAGTGCTTGTGCATGTCTATGCAAATCCAGCAATTACCCAGCTCGGCTCCCTATGGCACCACGTGGGGGTCTACACACAATCTGCTGAGCAAACTATTCTGTGCTGGAGGACTGTCCAGCAACTTTAAACTGATTTATTAAACTTCTACCAGTAGTGACAATGCAGTGATACACTACTGATTCAGGCAGATTATTTCAGATAGCTATCACATACAGCATGATCTCTTTTAGGCCCACTATCATGTGTGGGCAGAGTTGGGTCAGGTATTTTTCAGCGATTATTACTTTGATTTGACTTTGAAAAGAAGCTCTGCTGCTCACAATAAATATTGAACTTGTATGAATCCATCGCACAGGTGACACAGCTACTCGGCAGGTCCTGTCGGTAGGAATCACGTTTCTATGTGTGACTGCCACAGACTTCAGCACATTTAAGTCACCACTGAAGCCACCATTGGACTGTCACATATTCAATCACCCCTTGTTGTTTTTGCTGTAGCTTGAACCCACAACTTACAGCTTTAGACTCACAAGCTTTAATCACCAAGCCACCAGAAACCTGCCAGAAACTAACACATTTAGCATGAACACATCTTCATCGTGTTTATAAATGCAATGGAAATTGAAAATTAGCTTTGTAAATGGATTCATTTGTAAATATTATCATACATTACATATAACTATTCAGTTTTTCCCCGTGGCTTTTTCATTGCATCAGTGTATATTTGGCAGGAGTGGAAAGATGTGTTCTCTACAATGTTTAAAGAGACAAACTGACTGAGCAGATCCATTTTTTGTGTTCAGGACTGTCAAGGGTGTTTAAAAGTGAGGTAAACCACTAAGACTGATACCACTAAGAATGATAATGGGATATAGCAGACTGTTGCTCTTCCTGGATTGCAAAAAGACTAATGACAGAGGCTTTTTGTCAGCACTAGCAGGTAGATTTGTGGGTCTAGCAAACCTAGAACCTAGAAAAAATCTTCTACTAAAAATGTACTTTTGTGTGACACTCACACAAAATGTTGTTTGGTTTTGAACTGTTACGAGCTCTGTACACAGTTGACTTTGTCAACCAGACTTTTGAATGTCCAGTTAAGCTTCACTCTAAAGGTATTTGATTTGTTTACCTCATTTGACCAATGAGAAAGCTAAATGGGGAGGCTAAAAGGAAAGGAGTGAGAAAATCAAAGCACTAGCAGTAAAGGGAGGAGTGGTGCAGGAAGTAGCATGTTCGCCTTACAGCAAGGGTGTCCAGGGTTTGATTCTTGACTATTCAGCTGAGGGTACTTTTGTGTGTGGAGTTTGCATGTTCAACCCAATAATTTGTAATTGCCCTTCACATACTCTTGTTTTCTTCCACAGTCCAAAGACATGCATGTCAGGTGACTTACAGATGCGTAGATGCCCCAGGGTTATGTGTGTCTGCCCTGTGATAGATTGGTGACTTGTCTAGGGTGTTTCTCCACCTTTTGCCCTATGACCACTCCAGCACCCCCATGTGACTCAGGTTAAGAATAAGCAGTTTGGAAAATGGCTGGAATGGAAGGAAAAAGCAGATGGAAAAGGAAATAGTCCTTTTAAATGTAAGATATATCGAAATATGGAAATGCTTTCGTGCTATTTCTGTGACACCTGTGATCCTCCACCATTAAGTTAACATGATTACCCTGAACTTTTAAACACCAGAGAGTAGTAGCTGTTTGTGAGTGAATCTTTAATCTTTATTTATATATTTATACATACATTATTATTAAAAGAACTGGCTCTGCCGATTGGTAAATTGACAGAATGGGAAAGGACTCAATCAACTGTTGACAGCTTCTCTGCCGACAGGGGGCGCCATTGTCCGAGTGTAGCCACGCTGTCCGGAAGACAGATGTAAATATTTTCGTGACGCAATGAGCCCATCTCCTCAGTCTTGTCCACCCCTGGTGCTGCGGTACTGGGGGCTGTGTGTGTGCAAGGTGGGTTGGAACACTCTTGAAGCTGTCAGATAGAGCGCTTTACTTTTAGAGCTCGTTTAGCGCTGCTGTTGGGTGTCTTTCTCTGAGAGAGGCACGGGGTGGACGTGAAGAAGTGCTGCAGACTCCTATGCATCAGATCGCTGTCTGTTCTACAGCAAGCTGGTCGTTCTGCGGCGTAGATTTCTGGTTTATTCCTAATTACTGATCCGAGACTAACCAAGAACCATAATGCAAAAACGGAGGAAGCCAGAGCCCATCCAGCTCAACCCAATCCCTGATGGAAACGCTGTCAACGGAACAGGAGCCACGGAGTGAGTATCTCTTCTGCTTCAGAAGATAGAGCTCTTATAGGTAAATTAAGTAAAGCAAATTAGGTACAGTACTGTTACTGAGGCTGCATGGAACTGACCATAAGTGTACATTACACAACACAGTGCTCTGTGTTAATAAATGTACAGAATAGGCCTATTATTGAATGCCATGGATTGATAAGAGAATATCACTTATTGTTGTCAATGACTTATTGTATAAAACACTGGCATTTTAAATTTACCTGCAATTTAGGGTCAAGGGTTCAGATTTCATTTTTTTCCCTATGCAAAATCTTCCATAAGTCTGTATGTGGACCTTGAATAACACCATAAAAGTGAATTCATCGGGGATTTGTTGCTTTCCAAAGAAATCAGACACCAAAGGAGGGGAGGGGGCATTTTACACTCTTATCACAGTAGGCCAGAGCAGCCAGCACACAGCAATGACTCTTCTTGCTAATAACCTGTCCAGTCCTTCTCGCCCCCTCACAGCCATAAGGTAGAGAGACAGATCTGGATTCCTGTTGGTATAGGAGGTGCTGAGCCTTACAAAAAGATATAAAAGCCCTGCAAAAGTCTGTCAGTAGGGAATGTGAGAGCAGAAGATGTCCCAAACCCAAGCAAAATCTCATGAACTCCGGGAATAAATGGAGATGATGAATGGTTGTGACAACATGCTCCACTTCGTAGGGCTTGAGGGTAATCGTCTCATTCCTCGTTGTTATGCAATCCGAGTGGATCGGTTACAGTGCCCATCACCATAAACAAACAAAGCCCAACTCTATGTGTTGGCCTGTTTGTTCAGAGGCTGTCCGGTGACACCGAGGGCTGCCTGTGTGTCTACCACCTTTGTTTGGCAGGCCTGTGGTCCTCTTCCTCTCTCTCAGAGCAGAGAGCCAATCACAGTCCTGGCAGCCTGGACTCAGTGGTGCGTGTCATTGGCTCTTGTTTCACAAGTGCTCCAGGGCTCAGACACTTCTCTTTCACTCTCATGGTCTGGCCTTGAGAGCCCATTACTGATTTAAAGGTGGAGTAAGAGGTACAGAGGCGGCCCTCTTTTAGTCACTGCACTGAAGAGATTGATGCTTCTTTGCCAAATGAGGCCTGCTTGTGTAGGAGGTTATGCTGTTTCAGCTGATTTGTTTTTTGTCTCACAGATTTCACATATTGGGTATTCAGATTGAACAGCAGGGATTACAGGTTAGGCATTCAGGTCATCATTGATGACCCAAAGTGCAATAGACCTACTGTTGGCAGATAAGTGAATTTGGTGCACACAGTTCATGAGAAACCTGTAGTTTTAAGCCCAAGCTGTAATGGTTATTGGGATCCAAATAGACATTCGGTTATTTCTTGAAGAAATTTCAAGCATATCTGAGTGTCCGAATGCACACACTTTGGAGACAAAAAGGCAAACCATTTGTTAGAGCTGGACAATAATTCAATATCAATATATATCGCGATAGAATTTTTTTCAATAACGGTGATACGATTTTTAAACACAT
>JBBPDH010000018.1:2421073-2432156 GCA_037974565.1 Clupeocharax schoutedeni
GACTTTGCAAATTCAGTTTGCAGACATCCATTGTGTGTGTCCTCGGCCGTTTTTTCCTGAGGCTTTTTAATATTGTCCATATCGATATCAGAATTATATCGTATCAACCAATATTAAGAAAGATATCGTGATATACATTTTTGCCATATCGTCCAGCCCTACCATTTGTTGTTCTCTGTATAGGAGGTACACAGTCCAAGGCTTAAATCTGCAGAGATGTGGCACACTTTCTACTGGGTTCAAGGGAAGTGTTTGCATCTTTACGGTGGGCAGCACCAAACCGTTTGGGAGCTAGAGCAGGGTAAGAACTTGCAGCTCATAGTACTGAAGAACAGTGCTGTTTGTGGGCCTGTGTTTTTTAGTGTGACAAATGCTCAGAGCACATTCCTGTAGTGAGGCCCGGACAGGTTGTGGCGAGCAGGCTTTGGAATGTATGTCTGTTGAGCGATGATTCAAGCTTGCGGAAGCTGGTTTTATAGAGAGAGGCTTTGTGGAATGCCACTTCCCATAGTGAGTAAGAGAAACTGGAAGTCACAACTGGCCAAAGTGAGGGGAGGGTTACCCTAAGCCCTCTTTCCAGCTCACTAATACTGTTATGTGGTGACAGTCATCCGTACAGATTATCTCGCAGAGTGCCTACTTTTTTTCATTATCAGACTTAAATAGCATGACAGGCCTTTCTTATGAGATTTCCACTTTTACTCTTTTCACTTTTCAGGAGTGACTGTGGTGGTTATTCATATAGTTCAAGCTTTCATTTTTCTGCTTTTCCTCATATACACACACACAGACACGTATTGTCTTTGGATCCAATCTTATTTCAAATAAATAATTTGAAATAATAAAAGTTATGTGAACCACAATAAATGGAAATAAGTTTTAAAAAATGTTTTGCACTAAAAGAAGCTTCCATTTTTCTTTGAACATTTTGTCTTGAGGTGTGTGAAAACAAACAGAAACACTCACAAACCTACATAGATAACCGCTGTTTCACAGTGCTGATTCAGTGCTGTTTGACATGTGCTGCAACCTGTGCTCTGTATTTTCAAGGCTTACAGTACAAAGCACAAATTATTGAACCCTGTGGATGCTGCCTTGGTTGAAGTGCATCAAAACAGAGAATGTGACAGTTTATGCCTGTCTACAACAACAGTAAATGTGACATTGTCTGCCACTGACTGGACCACACACAGATAAGCAGGCGAGTGGCTGAAAGAGCACGGTTAATTATTAACCACCAGCTCTGGGTCTGCAGTATATGCTCTTTATCTCAGTGGAACAGGTACCTGTCTGCGGTCTACCTCCGCACACATTTCAGTTCTGCACTGGTCAACATTCTCTTCACACAAATCTGTAAACCACAACAGCACACCAGCCAGTGTCCTGCTTGACTACACCCATGTCTGAGTGCACTTCATTCACGGCTGCAATTGTAGAATTGGATAAGCGTGAAATTGGACATTGTTTACAACATCAGACTAACACTCTATTTGAAGTTTCCTTCAATCAATCATACAACACTCCAGACAGACTGTAAGCCTTGAAATGTTGAATTCCTTTTTAAAGTCAACGTGGCTCGGATGACTAAGACACACTTCTTTCATATTATTGCACATTTACAAGGGCAATATACAATGACACTGGGAGTCACTGAGCTTACAAAGCATTTTCTCTTAATGATATGTGGGTGCTGTGAGAGACAAAGGGGACACATTATTGGTTATATATACTAGTCTCTCTTTTTCCCTTTAGCTTAAACAGGCATGTAAAGTACTGCATGTAAATGTCAGACATTAACTACAGTGTAAATGGGCTGGGCAAAGCTTTTGTAGGCTGAACAGCTAGCTATAACCATATATGTTGATTTTAGCAACATCACAAAATCAAGGTGTTTTTGCACCTTTTTTTCAAATGTGTATAGTCTGTGCAGTAAGTTTTCAACAGTATTTCCAATATTACATCAGACTGTATTTTTAAAAAAGGGAGGAAAATTTAGTTTCCCATATTTTATGCACCCTTTAAGGTTACTTTCCTGTAGATACTGCAAGTACAAAGTTCCACAGCAGTTCTATGTGGAACTTAGTACCTGAGGGTTTTTTGGGAAGCCTGAAACATTTTGCTGAAGTTGGGGAGCTGCCTCTTCTTTAGTTAGGAACATTGCTTGGTGTGGGTCTTGTATGTTCAGTACATGAGCTTGTGTTGTGCATGAGCGAGCTGGACGTGGTCTTGGGCTCTCTCAACCACGTGCAGTGCGTGCCGTGCAGTTTTCTCAGGGCTGTTCGCCATCGCCGCCTCTTCTTTACACTTTACACCCACACCACCCACGCGCTCACTCACTTTCTCACTGCCTACTCTCCCCCCACCCACACACTGCGGCCTCGTCTCCATGGTTATGGTGGCAGTGTTGGCAGGGAAGAGAGCACTTAACCCTCACACTGCTGTGGGTGAGAGCCTCTGATTCGGGTCTCTCAAGTGGGCCCTCAGATACTCGTGTCGTGCTTTTGGTGTAAAAAAACAGCTTTATATTCTGAACGAAGTTTTGATGTAAATTTATGTGTAAGAGCATCTTGTCTATGCCAGTGTTCTTGTGAAATAAGCAGTGGGGGGAAAAACATATTTTACATCTGAATGGCTGGGATGCTTGAGACTGGGGTTTTCAATGTTCTCTGGTGCACATTTTTAATAGCATTTGTCATGTCATTTAACATTTGTCACTGCTATTCAAAGCCTCCATTGCACCAAAGCACTTCCAGCGTGGCCTTCAGGAACATAGTGCTGAGGACTTACAGTTGCTCTAATCAGCAGCTCAGAGACACAGTTGTTCACATGGAGCTGTTGCACTTATTTGCACTTTGATCTTTTAATTGTTTGTAAAAATATTAGTCTATGTGAATGACTATGTGTCGCACTTACTTGATTGTGTAAAGGAGGAGACAACGTGTATATTGCTTTTAACTGGCAGCGTTCGTAATCAGCAGTTTTAGAGAGGTTTTTTTTTTTAGGTAAAATTCCTTGAAAGATTTGAACTGCAGCTCTGCAGTGGTAGAAAGGAACCGACTGCTATGGGAGGAGAGGAAGAAGAGATGGAGAATAGGAGGGTCAGGGAGGTTCATTCCACAAACGGAAAGCAAAGGAAATGCATCACCATGACAACACAGCCGAAGGAGAGGCACACATGCTGATAGGAACTACCAGCTTCCTCGAGCAGAGTTCAAGGTGTCTACTAACTGTAGTAGTTAGACACGCGCGCGCACACACACACGAGCGCACACACACACGAGCGCACACACACACACACACACACACACACACACACACACACACACACACACACACACACACACACATTTTCACCATACTGTGCACAATGGCCCATTCAATACCCTTATCTTTGACTTGGCTGAAAATTTGAGCTTCTCCTGGAATGTTTTTTAATGTTCATTTCCATTGATCCCAAGTGGGGAAATTGTCAGTGCTTCCACAAACAGCCCTATTGAGTATGTGCATAAAAGCAAGCTCTGCTCAGGACAGTGATGTCATACCCTGCAAATGTACCATATAGCACTCAGTCCAAATCCCACAGGTCCTCCTGTATTTTGCGGTTTAGATTACAGTGCAAGATTTGGTCTTGTTTAGAGGCTGTTCATTCTCTCCACTCTCTGTGTTCAGCTGCTGGGCTAAAAATAATACTTTGAGGATACCAAGGGATGCCAGTTTTTTTCTCATTCAATTTCTTTGCAACTCCTTGTTTTTCATCAATGTGTGTGTTTGTGTTTCTTTGTGTGTAGAACAAACCTGGAGGCTCTGCAGAAAAAGCTAGAGGAGCTGGAGCTGGATGAGCAGCAGAAGAAACGCCTTGAGGCCTTTCTGACGCAGAAGCAGAAAGTGGGAGAATTGAAGGACGATGACTTTGAGAAGATTTGTGAGCTGGGTGCCGGAAATGGCGGTGTGGTCTTCAAGGTTTCACACAGACCCTCTGGACTCATCATGGCCAGGAAGGTAAATACAGTTCTCTATCTCCACAAATACAACACGAGGTAAATACTCCACCATATCAAAATCTGCTGCATCTGGTTGTCCTGAAACTGCCCTGCAGATATTTGTGTTTTTCAACTCTGACCCACACACTTTAAACCAGAAGTGATTATGGGCATTGACAATAATTTTGAGATTTGTCTGTGCTTTGAAAAAAAAAACAGAAAACCTGTTGACTCGTGACACATTTACAGTAGAAAATTTCATATAAAATTTTATTTTAACTATTGTAGTAAAACATAGTGTAAGGTTGTTCCGTGTGTTTTACTAGCTGACATTCACAGAAACAAGCTTGCATTCACCCTCAGATATCTGCAGAGGTTTTTGAATTGCAGATATTACATAAGGCTACAATGTCTTGTTTTCCTTTTGCTCTGGAAGGCATTGATTTTTTTATTTTATCATGTCTTTTTATAGAGCACAAGGCCACAAGTTAAATTACACCTTTTGCTCTCCGATTGAGGGTTTATGAAAGCAGTTTATTACAGAAGAGAGATCTGACTGTATCTCTAATTAAACGGAAGTTGGAAAAAAGTAAACTTGTTAAATCACACTATTTTTTTGTAATCTGGGTGTATTAGTTTTTTTGCCTGACAGTGTGGACAGTCCACAACCAATCCCACACTGTACTTTCACATCACTGAGCCCTCATGCAGCACTCACTCATGCATGTTTCCACTGCTTTGTGTGCTTGCTGATGTCCGTGAGGAGTAAAACACTACAAATCTTCACAGAACTATAGTTCACATCAGTCATTTACCCTCTGTCTTCCCTCAGCTGATCCACCTGGAGATCAAGCCGGCCATCCGGAACCAGATCATACGGGAGCTGCAGGTTCTGCATGAGTGTAATTCACCTTACATTGTGGGCTTCTATGGGGCCTTCTATAGCGACGGCGAGATCAGCATCTGTATGGAGCACATGGTACAGCTCGCTCACTTTGATACACACAAAGTACTAGAAAAACATGCGGTTTTAGAAAAGCGTGCAGTTTTAAAGTATGTAGATACATTCATCATTTATACAGGATAATATATATAGTAAAGAGATACAATCATCATTTATACAGGAAGCACCACTTGCAAATTATCACTATCATAAAAAACATCATTTACACCATCTTAACAATGGCCTCTTTACATTATGTACACATTTTTGATGAAAAAGTTAACATTTTTTAATGTTAATGAAAAAGTGAGTTAACAGTTCTGTAAAATTTCTGCGCTGAACGTTATGAGATATAGATTTTCTTATGACAGCAGCTAAAGATTTTCTTATGACAGCAGATAAAGTGAATAATAGGTTTGTTTTCTGATTCTTTGGTTACTCTATACAGCAGGAACTGTTTGCATAGCCAAACTGTTGACATTATTCATTGTTTTTTATGCAGTCTGTATACATTGCATGTTAGTTTAATAAACTAAGTGCACTGAGCATGAACACTAATTTCCTAATGCAGGATGGTGGCTCCCTGGACCAGTCCCTGAAGAAAGCAGGCAAGATTCCAGAACAAATCCTGGGCAAAGTTAGCATTGCGGTTCGTACCAGAGTTACCCTTCTCTTGCAAACAGTTGCATTTTAATTAATTGGTTATATCAGTCTGCAGAATTATTGCAGGCTGTCATCATGGCTATAGGCCAATTTGAGAACTTAAGAACTAAACCCAAAATAAGAGAAACTGCGAGCTCTAGCATGGGCTACACCCTTAACAGTCTCCATCCTGACGCTTTGCTTTCAGGTGATTAAAGGTCTGTCTTACCTTAGAGAAAAACACAAGATCATGCACAGAGGTAAGCAAGCTCAGTGACCCTTACTGTTACTTCTTCATTCCATCCTGCTTATTTCTCCTTTACATGAGTTCCGTTTCCTTTCTTGCAGATGTGAAGCCATCCAACATCCTGGTGAACTCGCGGGGTGAGATTAAGCTGTGTGACTTTGGTGTGAGTGGGCAGCTAATCGACTCCATGGCCAACTCGTTTGTGGGCACCAGATCCTACATGTCTGTGAGTCACGCTTCCCCTGTTAATCAGATTCCTGGAAAGCTGTGGAAAGTAACCAAAGCTCTTTTTACTAGCTATGAGCTTTCATTGCTCTAACATGAAAGATGTAAAGCCTTCTTAACATTTTAGGAAATACATTACATTGTTCTCAAAAGTATTTACATATTTATCTAGATGTAATTAATAGCTGTGCTCATTTTCTTTTTTTTATTTTGCCATATGTTTCAGAACACAGATGGTTGGTTTAAAAATGGCTATCGCTATTGTTAAAACTATATTAAGAAGCATTGTATCAATGAAACAGTTGGAGGAAATATGAAAATGTGGCTGTATGAAATTTCCCTTTTCCCTTTTGGTAAAGGGAATGGGACCATGACAACATGAAACAGTTCGAAAGCTCATGTGTTTGCAGTTTAAACTTATTTTATTTTTACTATCTTTATCTTATGACAGAAAAGCTGTTGGGTACCATCACTATTAGAGTAAAACCTTGTTAATTTAGCTTCTGAAAACAGCAGCTGTCCTTTACATGTTACCATTTTTGAGCTGTTGTTCTGAAAACGTCTTTAATGAGCCATTTAAAAATAATTCTATGTACTACTGGTATTGGTTAGAATCTTTTGTTTATGCAGCGTATGATAAGTCTTTATTAGTCTTTCCATGTTGTGAAGGGCTGTCAGCAGTCTGCATGAGGTCAAGCTTCTCAGCTGCATGTTTGAGTTGCTGAATTTCATTCTAAAAAGTGTTTGTGCTTGCTTGAACTCTTTGTTGTCATATGCCTTCCTGCTGGTTCAGACTAATCCCTCCCCCCTGCCTCTCTCCAGCCAGAGCGTCTGCAGGGCACTCACTACTCTGTGCAGTCTGACATCTGGAGCATGGGTCTCTCCCTAGTGGAAATGGCCATTGGCCGCTTTCCAATCCCACCGCCTGATGCTAAAGAGTTGGAGCAGATCTTTGGCTTCCCCATGGAAGGAGACCCCTCATTCAGTGAGGCCTCCCCCAGACCCAGGCCCCCGGGTCGGCCTGGCAGCTGTGAGTGCTACCACAGAACAGGGTCCATCTAGGAACCGCCACTTTACTTGCTTGTCCTAGTGCAGAATATAAACACTTGTTAAGTCTTAAGAATTGTAGCGACTTTACAGCACTAAAGTCCATCCATGAGCTTTCTGGTTGTTATTTGAATAAAAAAATGTATTCTCTTCTGGTTTTACAGCATATGGCCCTGACAGTAGACCCCCAATGGCCATCTTTGAGCTGCTTGACTACATTGTCAATGAGGTACATATTCTATTTCTGTCAGACCATCAGGTCATTGTGTGGTGCTAAATGAATTAAGGTGCAAATTTGACAGCAGGCATACTTTGGCATAACTGAATCATCTTTCTATTTTCAGCCACCGCCCAAGCTGCCAAGCATCTTTGGCGCCGAATTTCAAGATTTTGTTAACAAATGGTAAGTGACAACTGTGGTTTGAATTTAAAGGGGCACTTTTAAAACACATGACCGCAGCATACAATAATCGAGAGCTATTTTAGTTCCTGAAAGCTTAGTGCCCCATCTAGTGGTTCAAAAGTGAATCCCAGCTAATGACAGATAGTTTAGATAAGTTGAGATATTCATCTGTACTTTACTCTTTCCCAGCTTGATCAAAAACCCAGCTGAGAGGGCAGATCTCAAGCAACTGATGGTGAGAAAAGTCTCAGATCTCAGTATTCTCCTTGCACTATTTTTACATCCTCTGTGGACAAATGAGTCTTGTCTAGAGCAAACTCAGTGTTAACACATACTATTGAGCAAAGTCCTGTTGTGGTACTCTTTAGGTCCATCCCTTCATAAAGAAGTCAGAAGCAGAAGAAGTGGACTTTGCTGGGTGGTTGTGCACCACCATCGGCTTGAATCAGCCAGTGACCCCGACACACAGTGTGGGAATGTAAAAGACACACACACATAAACACACACACACACCAGTGTTTCTTTGTGGGCTCAAGTTTGAAAGCAGTTTGCCAGTCCGTTTAGTAGCCAATCACTGCCTCTTTTAACCCCTCGCACGACATTGAGATAAGGTTAGTCAAGTGTGTTCAGTAGTGGAACCTTTTTGAGCATTTCACACAGAATGTATGTGATCTCATAGGCAACAATTAGATGAGAAAGATGAATTACATCTGAATTATGTCTCTGCTGAATGACTCCTCTGATTGGATTTTGAAATATTTTGAAATAACACTATCCTACCGCAGGTTCAGTTTGATCCAAGAAATATTCGAACCTGTTTAAAAAAACAGTAGCTGCTCTATTATGTTTTATTGCTTGGTGGCACTATGAACCATTCTCTGAGTGGGAATGGACACAGTGCTGCTGCATTAGAAAACAGGCCTTTTCTTATAAGGCAAACAGTTGGTGGATCCCAGCTAAACTGTTTTGTCCCAAGGCCTGAGAAATTCCTTGCTGCTCTCCCAGGAACAGAAAAGCCATCAACTGCATGCCGATACTGCAGGAACTCGTTTTGAGTGAGCCGTTAAAGTGAACAGCCAAGGCCATTTTTACACAGGCTGAAAAGCTGACATTAAATTTGCTTTATTTTTCAGAAAAAAAGTGTCATTTTACATATTGGTATAGCTAAATAATCATTTTTTGCTGTCTGCTGTTTGACTGTTGTGGCCAACTTTACTGGGAACAAACTTTTATATCTAAACTTTTAAATGTGTCTCTGACAGTTTAGACTAGACGTACTGATTTTATAGGTTTTGCACAGTACGAAAAAATTCTGTGGCAATGCAGGGGGACTAAACAAGCTGATACATCATTTATGGAACTCGATATGGAAAAAAAAAAAGGACTGACATTACTACCACAACTGACATTATTACCAAGTGCAAGCACTTTTGAATATTTCTCCAGAGACCCCCATAAACCCTGTTGAGGCTTTCAGGGGTCAGTCAGGAGGTTCCCCCCATTTTTCGCACCCTGTTTTTACGAAAGGTAATCAGTTTTTTTAAACAACAGTGCTGAGTAAAATGGATTGAGGCCATTAAACTTGGTCACAATCACAGTTGTTCAAGACACTTGACAGCCGTTACTGTGTTGTCCGGAAGCAACCCAGGCTAATGTCACTGTAATGTCACTACTTTTACCCCCTGTAATTGTTGGGGCTTTTACTGGCCTTTCTTTGCTATTCCCTTTATTTCAAGTGTAAAGTTTGTGCATACCAATACATTTGTCCATTGAGAAGCATTGCTTGAGCATCTATAAATTGTTATAAATTATAATAAACATTATTTATTTAATTGA
Source organism: Clupeocharax schoutedeni (assembly GCA_037974565.1). NCBI lineage: Eukaryota > Metazoa > Chordata > Actinopteri > Characiformes > Alestidae > Clupeocharax > Clupeocharax schoutedeni. The sequence continues at coordinate 2,430,397 of JBBPDH010000018.1, forward strand.
AACTTGTTAAGTGGATCATCATTCGAGTTTGCTCCTGTGTTCTGTAGGTGTGAACTACAAGCTGCAGTAGCATTCTGAGTCCTGTAGTGCTTTCCCTGCTAAGGGTTTTGTTAATGAGCTGATGAGTGCAGTTATGGCTGTTGAGAGCACAACACAGCGGGGCTACTGGAGGACCGGGGCTAAGATAATGGCCATCAAATTGTGGGGTTGAGGGCAGAATTGGTGTTCTGAATGTAGGCAAAGAGTCAAATCAGAGTACAAAGCTGTAAAACCATGCTGCAGTAAACAGAATGTTATGTTTATTTTATATATTTTTTAAAACATTTGCATCTTTACCCTGCTCTTGGCGTCAGCAACTTGATTTTAATCTGAAGAAAGACGCTCTTATTCTCTTACTAATGAAGGAACTCTTGACATGGAAGGGGAAAAATTGTACTGATCTCAATATTGATGGTATTAATAATGATTATTAACTAATAATGATGGTATTAATTAATAATTGAACACACCAGCTATGTTACAGTGTGTTAACACTGCATAAATACTGACAGCAGAACCATTTATCCAGGAACTTATCCATATTTCAGTGCTGACCGTCCTGGCTGCATATAATTTTAGATCTTACTGTTCATAAGTGGTGCAAAAAGGAGCAAGAAAAATATAATTTTGTGTTAAAAGGGGAAAATATAATTTAATTCTTATTGTACCGAAAGGTCAGATGTGATGGAAAAAATGCCTAAAAACGCTTTTCAAAAAATGCTTTTTTTATAGTCTAAATGCTAAATATGCTCCCTAACACTTCAATTTCATTTTAAACTCAGCTTTATCCAATTTAGCAAAAAAAAACAGTTTTTTAACTTAAATGAGGCTACTCCTTTTTGCAGGATGAGTAAAGTGACTTTTCAAAAATGTGTGCTCACATGACCAATATGGTGAACCCACTTTCCTCTATGCACCTCTATGGGCTAGTGGTAGGATATTTGCTTCTCGACCAAAAGGGCATGGGTTTTGCCCTTTTGATAAATGGTAAATGCGTCTGATAAATGGTAAATGTAAGACTGAAAACGGGCACGCACCTTACAGACAAAATGTCAATAATTCGTTTATGATTTATCCCACTAACAGTGCATCCTATGTCTGTATAGATGGGTGAGTTTTCACTCTCCCATCGAAAAAATTACATTCAGGTGTTTCAATCACTTCCATGGCCACAGGTATAGGCATGCAGACCGCTTTTACAATCATGTGAGAGAATGGGTCGCTCTCAGGAGCTCAGCGTGGTACCGTGATAAGATGCCACCTGTGCAACTAGTGCAGTTGTGAAAATTCCTCGCTACTAAATATTCCAGTCAACTGTCAGTGGTATTATAACAAAGCAATTGGAATGAGAGAAACAGAATGACAGAAACGTAAACTGGCGGAGCGTGGTTAATGGATTCTGAGGCACGTAGTGCACAGAGGTCACTGACTTTCTACAGTCAATCGCTATAGACCTCCAAACTTCATGTGGCCTTCAGATAACGGTCCGCGGGCTGCACAGCAAAAATAATTTTAAAAAACTTGTATGAAAATGCTGTTAAAAAAGCTGCGATTACACATTGGATTTACATTGATTATTGTATTTTAGATACCCCATTATTATATTTTTTAAAAAATTGTGTATCATTTATTTGTATAAATATGTATATACACTGCTCACAAAAATTAAAGGAACACTTTAAAGAAACACATTAGATACATCAGATCTCAATATGAAGTTG
>JBBPDH010000018.1:2450317-2465102 GCA_037974565.1 Clupeocharax schoutedeni
TGTGTGTGTGTGTGTGTGTGTGTGTGTGTGTGTGTGTGTGTGTGTGTGTGTGTGTGTGTGTGTGTGTGTGTGGATTGTATATATATATAAGGTCGCTGTACCAGATAAATTGGCCAGTGAGTGTAGGTGGTGAATGTATGTATAATTAACAAATTGTTGTTATTATTATTATGGACTTGATAGTACAGGTTGTATCAGTGTTTTTCACTGGAAGGATATTTTACTATACTTGAATCACTGAGTGGATTCTTATATTTTGGTAGCTGCAGCTTTAGGCTGGCACATAAGTCAATACACCTTCAAAGCGTTAAACAAATGTAATTTTGCTCCCAATTAAAGCCAGAGCAAAGCAGCTTTTTTAATGTTCATATAAGCCACACAGTCACCCATTGCCAGCTGCTGCATTTCTCATGTTGTCAGTCCTGATAAGCTTTACTGAGACAGTTTTGGCTGGATAATTCATTGAAGTGTCTAGGTTAAGTACCAGTTCTATTAAGCAAAAATTGATGAGATTGGTGAGATTTAACATTGCCGTCTAACTTGGAAATCTACCCAATTAAGTAAATATTATGTGGTTTCTGAAGCTGGCCAGGACAAGAGCTGCTAGACATTCTGGCCTCTTGGGTGCGGGTAAGCCACATCTGGCCTGGCTGAAACCCCTTATTCATTTGACTGGACCACACAGAGTTTCTTTGAGGCACTCCAGGACAATGCGAAAAGCTTGCCAAGCCAAAAAGAACACATTTATTCTGACATGTACCCTAGTGCCTAAACTTCATCATGCAAAGGCCAAACCTTTGGCATCCTAGCATGATCCTTATTTATCTTGGATTTTCTTCTAGCTGGAGGGGCAAACAAAGAAAAACCCTTTTAGGGAGTCAGGCTGATATTACAAGGCTCTCTCAGACCTCCTCCAAAGCCTCTGTCAGTCTGACTGTCCTCTTGGCTTGCATGCCAAACCCTTTCTGATATAAATGATGGAACAGAAAGTGTTTACAGATTAAGTATTATTTGAGGTTAACATAATAGTGAGGTAGAGATCCAGAAGTAGATGGATGAGGAAAGGCAATTTTCTATTTAGTTTAAATATGGAATTGAATGATTATGGTCATTCTTCTCATGATATGGCCTCAACTCCTCATTCAGTGTTTTTATTCTGCTTCTTATAGGTGGAATCTTTGTTCGTTTGCCCCAGCCAGATCCTTTCTTTTCCTTGTTTCAACTCTAGGGGCACTGACCTGCAGCCAGGAGCTGGTTGCTGGTGGAACACGTCTCTATGGCCTTCCTCTTCCAGTTCTCAACCTGCGAGTGACCATTCAGAAAAACATCCATAACCTGTATAAACTGCTGTGTGCATAGACAAGACATACTAGTCAATTCATTCTCATGCTAATAATACAGTGGTAGCACTCTATATGCAGTTTAGTTCATGAAGATATAAAGTAAAAAGAACAGCACTCTTTCATGTGGGTGCTGTTGTGTTATTGCTTATTGCTCTCTTTATAGGAATAAATGATTTGTAATAAATATTGAGAAATTTCTTACTTTGCTTATTCTTAAGATCGGTTCAGGCAACTTGCACTGTGGTAACATTGCTTTTGTTCCTTGGGAGATTTTCCCTAAATATTTTAAGTTTGGTGCTTAAAGTTTGCTGCTTTATTTATTTTTTTTAGTTTTGCATGGAAAAGGCTAGTATTGCTTAGTAACGGGACCTTATACTCCAACAATGAGCACTGTGTAAACTGCATGACAATCATCACACACAAGACTATCATGAGGTACATGACTCAAACATGTATCTATAAAAATGGTTGGTACAACTGTCTTTAGCTATGCGATAAATGTTTGTCCATAGTTGTGGATTGGGGCAAGTGTTTGATTTAAGCATGTAGTTTATATAAATGATATCCTTTGACATTTATAACAAACACAGACAAAGCAGTGCTAGTACCTCTTTCTGATTAGGGAATCCATTGGAGTTGATGATGCGTTTGTAGTACTGGACAGAGGCCTTGGGATAGCGGGGTTTATTTTTGTTCTTGAAGTCCACATAGTACAGGCCAAACCTCTCTGAAAAGCCCTCATCCCATTCAAACTTATCTAGTAAAGACCAGGCAGTGTAGCCCTTTACATTTACTCCATCTCGGATGGCTGCAGGGACAGAAAGGGATCAGAGGTTCATGGGGCTGAGTGGGATGTCAAATTTCCATATAGGATTTGCTTTGGTTATGAAACAGTCCATCACTTGCCTTTCAGCATCTCGTTGGTATAGTCCTTGTAGTACTGTATCCTCCAGCCGTCACACAGCTCTGTGCATGACATCTTCTCTGATACTCCATTTTCAGTAATGTAGATTGCTGGGTTCCCATATTGTGTCTACAGACATAGTAACAAGGGGTAAGAACAAGACACTTATTCAGTTTATTAGGGTAACCAATTTTTAAAATCCATTAATCAGGGAAACAGCTTGGTAAAAGTGCACCTTGACAAAGTTAAGGAGACGGCGAAAGCCCCATGGCACGGCATAGAGCCACTCTGAACCAGGATCAGGCCAGCGTGGGTCCACCAGTTCAGCCAGATCTCGGTCTGTGAAATAAGTGCTGCCTCGACCTGGAGGGTGGGTCTTCTGGGTGATATAGCGTGTAGTGAAATGACCAACCCCCAGGAAGTCGCAAGTTCCTTTAATGTAACTCTTCTCCTGAGAGGAGAAGGTGGGCAGTCGAGAGGTTCCCAGACCTTGCTGAGCACTCTTCCTCCCTGGACACAGTGGATATAAAGAAGTCTTAAATATTTTAGCTTCGTCTCTTGGTTTCTACAGTTAAAACAGTAGTTTGTACAAAAAAACTGACAGTTTTCCATTTACCCCAAATATATCTGGTCAGCCAAATACACTTCTTCATGTTTTGCACTGGAGCTATATGGCCAATAAAGGTAACCAGTAATGGACACGTAATCCCATCACTCTGCACTCTGTAATCTATATGTCTAAACAATCACACATCACCTCGAATCCTTGTCAAGTTGCTTAATGGCTTTGTCAAAAATAGGAAATTTAAAAAAATCTTTAAAACAAAAAACGACCAAAAACACTGACAAACTCAGGCTCGTTCTGCTCACTTGTCGCATTTCAACTTTTCACCAGGAATGCACTTTTCCCGAAACTGCTAGCCCTACACGGAGGGTAATCTGAATCAATGAGCCTATTCTTCGTAAACAAATCTTTTCTGTCAGATAAACAGACAGTTAATGATAGCACTAACCCATGAAAATGCTTGGATTGCTGGACTTTGTGTGTTTAGTAATGAAATTCTTATTTTATTGGACAGACAACAAAAATCCAGGAAAATCTTGGACGTGTGGCAACACTAATTGTCACATGATGCCAAAAACCACATAATCAGGTCTATTTGGAAATAATTAACAGTTTAAGCAGAGCTGTAATTATTTAGGCATTCAGTGTGCATAATACCAGTTGGCTAATAAGCCAATCGTCATTAGCCGCATACTGCAACTGGACAACAAACTCTAATGGATGATGGACTACATTTGGAGTGAGGGGAAAGCTGTCTAGTTGATACTGATGGTAAAATATACCTATGAAGTCCTTCATGACTTGAGGGTAGTCTCCATGGAAAATGGGTGTAGCAAACCATCCCATGTAAAACTGGACATATCTCTCAGCTGCCTCTATATCCTTCAGGTTGGTGATGTCCACTGGCTCCCCCCAATCCCCAGATAGAGAGATCCCCACCATACCTGCAGGAAGGACCAGAAATCTAAGTCAGTCTCTTTCTATCAAAAACTTGCACATAAAAATATTGGTTGAACTTAATTACCGTTTTGTTTGTTTCGCCACTGACTATCATAGGAATGCCAGACCTTGGCATGTGCCTGAAGATATGAATACAAACTGCTTAATAATTGATACAAACACAAAAAGTATTATTTAGGAAATCTAAAGTCTGTGTTTTCTTACCTTGATGATGTGGTGAGCAGCCCTGTAGGCTCCAGTGCCTCTGAGCTTTAGACCCGGAGCATGTTCTCCAGTTTCATAACCCTCTACTGCCACTGACTGACACACAAGGATTAATAACAGTTTTAAAAAATAGCTAATTTACAGAGAACCAACATTTTCAAATAAAAAATACCCAAACACTTTTTCAAAGTATAGAAATCAAGCCAAAGTTCACACAATCCAACTGAGCTCAACTTGTAGCCCCAAAATAATAAAGGAAAATGTTGAATATGGGCCCTTTAATGTGCAGTGAATTAACAAGGACATACCCATGGGTTATTGAAAGTTATCCAGTGTTTCACACGGTTTCCAAATCTCTCGAAGCAGAGGTTGGCATAGTCGTTAAAGTAATTAACCATGCTGATGTTCTGCCACCCTCCATATTTCTCCTGCAAAACCTGTCCAATGACAATAACAGTCATTGCCCAAAGTTAGTTTTTCGAATATGCAAATAAATAGCATACAGCAAAGGCAACATGCCACCAAATGACATCAAACTCATTACTGCGAATAAACACCTGTGGTAGGTCCCAGTGATACAAGGTCACAATGGGAGTGATTTTGTTTTCCAGCAGCTGGTCAATAAGGGTGTCATAGTACTTGATTCCTTTCTCGTTCACATGATCAGCTGCAAACACACAGACAATGTAGTCAGAACAATTGGTAATTAATACAAGCATATTATGTAATTAATCTCTGTATTAAAGAGAGCTTGTCCTAAGGAAACATTATGGTCTCTTACACCTGATTCCAGTGGGAATGACCCTGGGCCAGGAAATGGAGAAGCGATAGTGGTTCAAGTTGAGCTCTTTCAGCAGGGATATGTCATCCTACACAGAGAACAGATTTATTTTTGCTATTGGTGTTTTGAAGCTTCCTGAACATGCTGTATGCATTTCTCTTGTAATCACCTTCATTTTGTAGTAGCTTTCGCATGCAGAGTCTCCTGTATCATTCAGGAAGACTTTTCCCTTCTTTTGAGCGAACACATCCCAAATGCTCAGTCCTTTGCCATCTTGGTCCCAGGCTCCTTCGGTTTGATAGGCTGAACTGCCGGCACCCCACGAAAATCCTGTCAATAGGAACAGCTGGGGGTGAATTCATCGCTAGCTGCTAACATGTAGATGTACAGACTAATCATTCAGCAACTGCACTCAAGAGTTAACTGTTTGGAGTAAAGAATGGAAGCTTATAGCATATAAATGAAGTTACAGGGATACTGCAACCAAAATTAATTGTATTGCTACATTTATTGTGATTATGCATGCACATTAGCAGCATCAAAAGACAGATTTCTTAGGCCTTCTGCTGAAGTATTTTGAAAGTGGTGAATTATGAAGACTATAAGTGATATGATGTGTGTATGTCATGGCAGTTTCTTTGCTACCTGGCTGAATAAGGAAGAATAACAAAAAAACTGAGGTGAGCCCTGCAGGGTTTGTTGAGCACCCCAGGGATTCCTTGTGAATGTGTGATGTGGTTGTGTAATACATGCTGGATATTGTGCTCAGAGAACACTGCTGCAGCTAACAGTACAAAATACTGAATTGTGTCGAACCAATGAGGATATGCTGAATAGAATAATGCTGATCTACAACGTATTACATGACATTACAAATACCTTATTAAATGCTAGTTTTAAGATGGAACGCCAAGTCTTTACACATCACCTTTGTTCATGCTGTAAATATTATGTTGATCACACTTTGAAAGATTTTGTTCATCTTAAGCCTATTTTTCCAGTTTGGTCACAAGCACACTACTGTGCTGTCTTATACGCTCATTAAACACCTTTCTTCTCTTTTGTGAGGAAGTGTTCAGTGTGGTGAGGTCATACCAGTTGGAAAAGTGCCATAATAGAAGGAGCCGCGGTCGTTCTTTGTCCAGTCGAAGTCCTCAGCCGCAGACAGACACAGCACCAACACAAGCACATGGCAAGCCCATCCAACACAGTGCAACAACATGATATTCCTGCTCTCAGCTTATTGCCCTTCTGAAACCAAACACACCCCTGACCAGACAGAAAGAAGTGCCATTACATTATGCCGAAAATGTCCCCAACCATCCAATAAATACCTTGCCGGACAAAATAGCTAGAAACAACAGCATTGTTCAGGATTAAGCTCATCAGAGCTCACAGCAATAAAGCAATTCATTGATCTAAGCACTGATCTCATATTGATCTTGGTTATTCAACCTAGACTGGTCCAATACAACCAGTCCCACTTTTGCAATGTAGAGATCTTTACTTACAGCTTCTTATATTCTTCATTTTCTTGCCATCTCATTCCAGTTACCCCCCTTTGTTTCTAATCATACCTTTTAACAGATTTGCATGTATCCAGAATAAAATCCAAAAATCACATTAAAGTAATTGAAAAACAGTAACTTGATTTGCATCGGTCTCCAGGACTCAGCCCTGCTGCTGCCCAGTCTGGAAGCATCTGAACCACAATCCTGCACTGAGGTGGTCTCATGACCCCAGTGTAGACCCAAATACCTCCCTATTGAAGGTCAATGGACTGTGAGCTCATTTTGCGAGGATGAGCAGATCTCTTACAAACTAGGGTTTCACTCTGTAAGCAAAGTTAATGTTGGAGAGGTTGATATGCCTGTGTTTACTGTGGCAACAGTGGCGAGCCAGTCAATACATGAGAAATACTATGAATTTTTTTTTGTCTTGTTTATAAAATGTATCTTTTAGTATATGATCCTTGTAGTCCTTTTAGTATATGAACAACCATCCTTGTAAACCTGTGGGAAACACATTCAGCAATTTTCTTTTTTACTTGAGCCTTGCTCAGGTAGCACTGTATACAGGAGAGGAGTACATGAGCGAAGCATGATTCAGAAATTTTGATGATAGTAACAGCTAACCATTTTGATTTAGATGTAATATTCAACCTAAACACATCAGTAGAATTGGGCAGTTAAATCGAGATATCAGATTAGTAGACTGTGTAGTAGATACTCCTCTAATATTCTAGAATTTTTCCACTGACTCTAAATGTATCAGACATGTTTCACTTCTTTGCTTTAGTGCTACAGAGACCAGGCTAATACAGACAAAATCTAGAACTGAAGTCAAATAGTCAACACCCAAAATTCTATAAATTCATCAAATGTCTTTCATCTCACTCAAAATGCATCGAGATCTTTTTCTAACTTTTGACTTTTTCTAACTTGGCTTAAGTCTTCTCATTTATGGCTCCAGTAGGAATACCAGATGTGGCGTCATCTGAAATTGCTGCAGTTGTGTCATATTGTGTCTACATCCTTACTCCACCTTAACGTAGAGCTGATGTTTGAGCAAGCTGCGAAGAGCTTTGGTGCATTTTTACCGGTGACTTAAGTTCTAGTGTTTGTAACCTAACTGACTACATCTAGGGCAAGTGGAAAATCCTCTATTAGTCGAACAGCCATTGTTAGCACCTCATTGTTAGTACCACTTTTCTCCGGAGCAGACCCTGTCCTTTTTGTGAGCTTCAATATATTGTTATGTGCTGTTTAGAAAGTGCTGAACTGTTGGAGAGGGCCATAGTGTTTGCACTGAATTGCATGTTAGGGTGTGTTTGGGAGGGGATGTGTATATCATGTATTGGACTGACTTTGAACATATCACTGCTGTTAACAAAGAGGTAAAACATGGGTGATCTCTGTCACATTCTAGTACAAGCTGGACTATAATGCAACTTTGTCCGAGCAGTGTTCATCTGAGTAACCATAGGTTGGCTTGCTATTTGACAGAGTTAATATCTGTCGAAATGAATGACAAATCAGGCTGTTACATGGTCATTATACGGCACTAAAATAGTCATATTAGTTTTTACACAATCACCTTTAACATTAAAACCACACAGTTGAAGTGAATTATATTGCAGCATGTGTAGTTAGTTATTGGTGTTGATGTGTTGGAAGTGTATTTTTGGGCAAGTGTAAAGATCTGAAACCCCAGGAGGATTGGGGCTGGATATCTGGACAGCTTCTACTTTGAGTAGAAGGCTGGTACCCACCCCCTTTTAAATGACAGAGCAAGAAAATAAACAAACACACTGCAGAGGAATTCCAGCGTCTGTATTGTGCTTAAGTAATTAAACTACTATCTTGCACCATAACAATATTTCTCATGAAATACAAAAAACATTACTGTACATTACTGGCTCATCAAGAAACATTTCATGCACATGCGTAACACACACACACACACACACACACACACACACACACACATATTCTTCAGCCACTCAGGATACTTTTAAAGTACTCCAGAAAACGCACAACATAAATACAAGTACTATGAAGTTACAACTGAACAACAGATTTAGAACAGTACATTCAATCGCAATGCATCGCCATCTGAAACACTGGCTACATATAACTTCTGAATAGGCCTAAGGAAATGTAATACTGGAGTTTTAAATCTACAAAAATAACTTAAAAGTGCAGGCTTAGCCTCATGTACAGTACCAAAAGATCACTGAGCTTCTATGCTTGCTACACAGCATTTTTGTGGTTGGTTCCCATCATCCTCAGACAAACAGAGAAACAGAAACAACCTCACAAGCTATGAACACATATCTTTTGGCATGCCATTTTAGATGTTAAACACTCTACTGCAAGTGTTACTGATCGCTCCCTTGTGCTATTCCACTGTAAAGTCAGTAGTCATCCTCTTCCCCCTCCTCCTCCTCCTCCTCCAGCACCATGTCAAGGTCATCTTCTTCGTCATCGTCATCGTCTTCCTCCTCTTCTTCCATTTCATAGTCAATGGGAGCACCCAGCACTAACTTAGTCTGGTTGATCTCACTTTCATTGTCTGGGTTAACTTCAACCTGCATGTAAAGGATTTAAATGTACATCAATAACAAATTAAGTGCAATTCATAAATGACTGACAAAAAAACACTACAGAGCAAATGAGATCCATTTGATCAATCAAATAAATGATTTTTTAGAAAATGTATAAATGTTTACAAAACTTGCTGTTCCTGCATGCCTTTTTAACCCTTGTTAACAACAAAAAAACATTCTGTTCAATTCATTAGGGAGTGAACACCATGCATTAACAGCCTGCACTACAAAAAACGCTTAAGAGTTCACTTTACGGCACTAAGAACTATTAAAGCTCAATTATCCAGATATTTATCTATGAATCAATCATGTGAAAATCTAAAAATGTTCACACTTAAAATTGTTGGTTACTGTAACACTACAACCAAACTGGGTTTTTAGCCAAACATTTTATTCTGTAAATGTGTATAATCTCTTAAGTTTTGATCACACTGATTTGCATGACACTATGAGAAAATAAAGTAGCTCACAAAGACAATTAAAGAATGCATATGGACATTCGTAACCTATGATAGTTCCAAATTAATTCAAAGTACATATTTATATATTTAGTTCTTCACATTTATATGACATTTAAATGAGGGTACAGCATTAAATTTCTGCGCTTAACCCGTTTAATAATTTAATACATGTGTTAAAGAAGCGTTTACTGTCAAGAATTTACTGATTTTAGTTGTTCTGTCAGAAGCGCAGATGCTGGGGATCCTGTGTTACCAGATGCACTCGCTGCACACATCTGGAGACGCGCTTCTAAACAAGACTCTGGAAGATCAGACATATCTACACGGAGCAGGGCTTTACTCTGAAGACAACGTTTATTTTACCAATTACACCGTTTTCTATTTTGGAGGTATGATTCAAACCACTATAGAACAAAAAATATATACATTTTCAGAAAGACCACCCCAACTAGGTTAAATATATCAACGGATAATTTTAGTTGTTAATAATATACCCTCACTGTAGCATATCCAGCACAAAATTTAATTGTTACAGATGCAAATAACTTTTTGCATATTAATATGTTGTTTGTTTGTTGTATACATGTAGGTAACAAGGGTGCCTATTATCTACATCAGTGAGCCTAATATGAAAATAATAGTAGTATTATAACAACCGTATAATGAAAAATATACATACAATTTCGTTTATCTCTACAACCATTGAAGGCAGCAAAAACTGATGTGATTTTCTGAATCAGCGTGCAAAACTTGACCAAGAAACATCGAAAAGGACAGTGAAACAGATTTTTCATAACAATAATGCTGTTATTTCACAACAGTATTGCAGTTTTAACAAACAGAACACATAACAGGGTAGAATGACTTAGCAGATAATGTAAGCTAAGAGGTTAATTATGTTCTAATATTCAGAGACAGGCTTTGAATTTATTAGTAAAAGTCACTGTAAAATTACAGCATATGGAGTAAAAATGTAACAAATGTCTGCAAAAGTTTAAACTCATATTTAAGCTATGATCTGTCCTGCTCCAATCAGATATGCTAAAAAATTTAGTTGAGTTTCTGAACAAGGCTTAATGTAATGGGAGTAATGGGATGGCATTTCAGTGCTTTTCCTTTGCTTACCTCAGGGGTAGCTGGTTCAGAAGACTTCTCCTCAGACTGGGCATTGATCATCGATTTTAGGGCCCCCTCTTCGAACTAGCAAAAACAAGCAAACACAGGGACGACTAAACACTGATATTTATAATAACAAAGGGTGTGGACAAAGTAATGCAAACAATTAATATCAAATATCTAGTAAGACCAAAGATCACATTAGTACAGCTTTAGATTTGTTGAGCTGCTGGCATTCATGTCCTGGATTGTATTTAAAAGTATTTTCATTCTCAATATCATTCTTGAAAAAGCTGCTTCTGTCATACTTTTCAGCTTCATGAAGTTCATGGTATACATGAAGGCAGCTGGATCACAAAGAAGTGGATTCAGGTTTTTTTATTTTTGAGGTCGTAGTGTTCTCCAAGAACTCCACTTATGTTACACATTCCTTCAATTCAAAGGAATGTAGAGATGAACATGAACACAAGTCATAGAACAGGACAGTTTAGCAACTATCATTGTGTGACCCCTGTCAATCATTACTGCTCATCTAAAGTAATGCAATTTTTGGCATCAGTAAATAATTATTTGCTCTTTAGATCAGTAGCTTCATCAGACACCTTTTACAGCTGACACACATTAAGGCCCTTGTAACTTTAGATCCTTTGGTATGTGATGATTTTATCTGTTGTCTAGATGTCAGGTAAATTTGCCTTATTTAAGTAAATTAACACAGATACAGAACGCAGTAAAGCCTTACCTTTAGTCTGTTAAGCTGATCCTGCAGCATGACTTTGATTTTCAGAAGAGTTTCCTCTTCTTTTTTGAGCTCCTGCAAACGACTCAGCATGATGGATGCGTGGATTTACAGCATTCCTGCAGAGAAAATGACAATGACGAGGTGCCTCTCTCCAGTGTTGATCCATTAAATAGGATATAGAGATTTAGTGGTGGGAGACAAATACAAACTTTACTGATTGCCCATGCTATACAGAGAACACACATACAGAGAAGGCTGATAGCCTAGTGGTTAGGGCATTCCCTGTGATCAGGAAGTCGCGGGTTCAATTCCCAAGACCGCTAGGCACCTCTGAGGTACCCTGAGCAGGGTATCATTCCCACACACTGCTGCCCACTGCTTCACTTGGTGAATCAGTTAAATGCAGAGGAAGTATTTCGTGCTGTTCACACTGTGTGCTGTGGTGTGTTCACGTACGGCTGGTGTGTGGTGTGTTCACGTATGACTGAATTTTCATGTTCAAATATAAAATACTGCATATAATTCAAAATAAAACTTTCCAGAAGATACTCTCAAGGCTGCTAAGCACTTCTGCGGTACCTGGGCACTGTGTTCCTGGCTGCCCACTGCGTTACTTAGTGAATGGGTTAAAAATAGAGGAAGAATTTCATGCTGTTCACACTGTGTACTTTCATTTATACAGTGTTGGGCACTTACCTTTAAAAAAGTAATTAGTTATAGTTACTTCTCACAAATAGTAACTGAGTTACATCATTATAAAAGTAACTAATTACCAGGCACAGTAACTATTGCGTTACTTAAAAAAAATCTAAATTAATACCACTATAAAATAAATATAAAACATTGTACACCAATCTACACTATTTAATTGTTGTGGGACAATGTAAGAGACAACTATCAAATTCAACATTTTTGCCTTTCACCTCAGCGAGGGAAAAGTAGTGCTTATACTTCCAGTTTGCAAAAGGTACCTTTCAACTTGCCATCGTTGTGACTCCTGGATGTTGGTGTGTGCACTACTCTGCCTCTGATTGGCAAACAATGAAAATGTACTCAATCGAAGCAAATCATCGCGTTCTCAGTTACACCGTGTGTTTACAGACACACCAATCATCATCACTGGTTATGTGTCCCGCACCTGCCCTGAACACACACACCCCAGAGAAAGAGAGGTCTTGAGGCGGCGAGAGACGCTGCTCACTTGAAAAACGCTTCAGTGTTCTCAGTTATAGTAACGGTAACGGCGGAAACAGTAATTTGTTTGATAATTCATTACTGAAAAAAGTAACACTGTTTACTTATAGCGCTGTGATTCCCATCACTGCATATATATATGTATATATATTTTTTATGATGTGGGCAATAGGCTAAGTTTTGTAACTTCACTGTTGCCACAGCAGTGACAAAGACAAAGAAAGATGTAGGTGATTTAGGTGACAACATTCACTAGGAAAAAAAACATTACATTTTTACAGCAGTTGTAGTCCAGAAAAAAACATGTCCACACTAGTAAGGCTAGACTTTATACTATTTGTAAGGTCTGTTCATTTAGTTTGTTCATGCTGATCAGTGCTGATAAATATTGAAATATTTCATTTTTGAATTTTTGGATCTGGTGTTTTAATCTAATGCCAGCAGCTACAGGGAGCCAGTGAAGGGCTTTGGAGTAGTGGAGTGATGTGTAGGAATTCTGGTGTATTGAAGATCAGACATGCTGCATTCTGGATCATCATCAGAGGTCTGGTAGTCTTCAGAGGAAGTCCAGCCAGGAGCAAGTTAGAATCCAGTCTTGAGATGACAAATGACTGGATGAGTATCTGAGTGGTATCAGTGGAGAGGAATAGACGAATTATACCCAGTGTGAAAGAAGTTACACGCAAGTTCAGGAGAGATTGTTAATATGAAATGAAAATGAGATCTCTTCATCTAACAGAACACTTAGATTTCATGCTTTCAGTTATTCCAAAAATATTGGCCAGATTGTGGGGATGCATTCCTGTGATGTACAGGAGCTATGATTTGTTGAGATTTAGCTTAAGGTGTTTTATCCAGCATAACAGCGGCAGGAGAAACCATGTAAAGACGCGATATTTCCAAGGGATCCCACGACACTTGGTACAGGCGACACTCAAGGTTGGACATAATCTGTTGCCATCCAAAACCAGTGATTGAGTTTGGTGAGTGAATTCTGGAGAATCAGATAGCTGACTGCATCAAAATCTGCAGAAAGATCTAGAAGAATTAGAACACTTTAGCTGTTTTGGCTGCAACTGCTCAGGGTGTAGTTTTCATAAAGTAGTGCATTGAATCCAGACTGGTTTAGGTCATGAGCCTGATTTGTGAATGAAATAGGCGAGTTATATATAAACATGCTCCCGAACTTTGGAGAGGAAGTCAAGAGGAGATCCAAGTCTGAACAGGTCAGTAGATGTGAAATCAGCAATGCTGAACGTGGTATATTTATTTTTTTGGATCGGTAAGACTACAGCTGATTTGAAGTACATGGCCTGGTACATGGCCTGTTTGCATGAAGCAATTTATTATGTCCTTAACTCTTTGCCAGGGTTAATCCTCTTTTCATCTCCAGTGTAGGATTAGTGCATCTTATGCAATTTCCATGAAATGTTCACACACACACACACACACACACACACACACACACACACACACACACACACGGGATAGCTGCTTAGGGAGTTGCCCCTGCTATCAGAAGGCTGTAGGTTCCAATCCCAGAATTGCCGGTGGGACCACCGAAGTACCCTTGACCGAGGTACCGACCCCAAACATTGCTCCCCGGGCGCTCTGTTCCTAGCTGCCCGCCGCTTCGCTTGGTGAATGGGTTAAAAGCAGAGACAAAAGTTCGTGCTGTTTACACTGTGTGTTATGTTCACATATGACAAAATGACACTTTACACTTTACACAAGTCCTGCATCCTCGGATGTGTAGGGGTGTGCTAATCACGACAAACACAGAAATACTAGACACTCACGACTTGATTTTCAACACCTTGCCTTTAACAATGTCTACTTGTTGTGTGTCATCTGTGGGTAAAGTGACTGATCTATTTAACTGGTCCGAAAGAGGGTAAAAATCGTGAGAACAGTGTGTACTGTCCTCAAGGCTAGGAGGCTAAACCAAACACCAAACGGAACTGTCGATTAAGCTAAACTCTATCTAGCAAGCTTGCAAATCACTCAAATGAAAAGTCAAATAAGACAGCAAAATCAGTGCACACGATGCCACACTTACTCTATGTGATTTCAGCGTGAAGAACGGGCATACTTGTGAGAAGATGTCTCAGTGTTTCTCAAAGCATTCCACTCACTTCTGCAGGAAGTGTCACATGCATGACTTCGCACATGCGCTCTTAAGAAAAACAAAACAAAGTAAACCAGGCGTTGACTTATTGCTTTTTAAAAATGTCCAACATTAACATTGAACATTAACTGATTTAACAGAAGCACGTTCACATAAACATTACATGTTAGCTACCATAAATAATTACACAACTTTTATTTTGAAAAGCACGTAGGGTTAGGAATAAGTAGCTTTTATCGGTGAACCCAGACATAAAAAGAAAGAAAACTTATATTTATG
>JBBPDH010000018.1:2471722-2482563 GCA_037974565.1 Clupeocharax schoutedeni
TCTGTTCATGACACATTTTCCAAGAAACATTGTAGAACATCTGGGCGATCTTGGGCAAACTTGAGACAGGCTGCAATTTTATTCTGTACAGCAGAGTAGTTCCTTTTTTTATTTAGTATTTTTCTAATAAAATAAAGGTATACAAAGAATAAAGGTTCACATAGCTTGTAGACCCCTCTGTCGGTTTTTGATGCTACCTTTGGATTCTTCTTCGCCTCTTCGAGATTGCCCATTGTGCATTTTAATTGGGCACCCACCCCTAGGGATTGTAACAACAGTCCTGATGTTTCTTTCCATTTGTAGACATTTTGTCTTACCATGCATCGAAGTACATTCAGGTCTTTGGCAGTACTTTTGTAGTCTTTCCCAGCTTTATGCCTATCTTTGGATCAAGGCTTGAACAGTTTTCTTAGAGAACAGATTTGTCAGTATCCAAGGTTTTGCTTCTATTTATTTAATGTGCAAGGCACATGTGAAACACACAGTTCCGATCTCATTTCTTTAATTGAATCACCTTTTGCTAATTAACACAGAGGTTCTCTTACTTTTCCAGCCTGCTCTGTGGAGGTTTACTCAGTGTGCTCAATGAAAGACATGAAAAGTACAACTGTTTTGTATTATTAGTTTAGTTAGACTGTGTTTGCCTTAGATGAAGTGTGACTTAGATGGAGCTCAGACAACATTTATTTAAGTTCAAAGAGTATACTTACTTTTCCTTGCACTTTGCATGAGCTTGAGGTTCAAAACACACGTATGAAGCGTGAAACTTCTGAATTTATTTCTAAGCCTCCACACTCTGTGCTTAGTACAAGTCCTTATTTTTTAATTTTTTTTTTTCAGACATTTCCAAATGCTTGCACGGTGCTAGGCTGAGACTGTGCAGCATGTGCTCCACTCCAGTGCTGGTTGAACACAGAGATCAAAGAGGCCGGAGTAACTGCAGGCAGGGTCCTGGCAAGAGTGAGGAAGCGAGGAAGTGTGAGTACAGTAAGTGCCTTCATGCATGTGCTGATGTTCACACTAAATGAATCACATGCCTTGGCTCCCTACAAAATACAACTATGAGAGTGAGGGAATCAGGTGCTCTCTTAAAATATTTAAAGTTTTTCTTGCTCTCAACACACCTGCATTTAATAATTAATAAGGCTTTCATTGGTTGCAGTGGAAGTGTGAGAGCAGGGAAAATGTGTAAGGCAGGGGTACCTACATGATTAAGGTTGGGAACCACTGCCTTATAAGAACAGCAGTGCTTCTAAACACGGTCCCCAAACCGGTATCCTCAGGGGGACCATATTTTTGTTCTGGTTAGAGAACCATATAACATTTCACTGAATGGTTCTTTAAAGAATCATTCTTTGTAGATAATGTAAATGTTGTATACCAGTTAAATTTTTTAAAACTGTATATACAACCCATCTGCCACAGTATTTATGGTAGAGCACATTGTGACTTCAGAGAATGAGTAAACGTCACTACCAAAGAACTTCTTAATACATCCAGCAGGAATTAGCATGTGAACAGGCATTTGTTTAATGTTACTCTGCTCTTTTTTGGGTACTTTTGGTCTAAGATAACATGCTAAAGCTTGAAAGTGTGAGGCTCACACTTCAGTTCAGAAGAAAGACATCAGCATACTAGCTGGCTCACTAAATGTCATTGAAGTATAGTCATTATACTAAAATACACAGAAAATACAATTCACTCAAAGCTATACTAATGTAAATACTTCTGCAGCTGGCCATTATAAACAATTAAGGAGAGCCACAGAGGCCTGAAACAGCTTTACTCCAAAAAACATGTGTATTGCCTGATATGAAAATACACTCCTGCAGAAGCCTTAATTTAGGATTTGGATGAAGTTCATGGAGGTCATTAGCACTTCTGATGGGGTAAAATGGCCATGTTTAATGGAATAACAGCAATGTTGGTTTACAAGAGCTGTAAACCTTAATAGCATCACTCAGAGTGAGGCAAAATGACAAACTGTCACACTAAGCAAATGAAGAGAGCAGGACAAGACTAATCAAAGTGGAGCATACTCTTTTGAATAGGCACAGGGCGATGAGGCCCTAATCGTGGTAACCACAGTAAAAAAGGCCTGTTGATTTAGGCTGGGGGAAATGGAGTGAGAGTCTTTATGTTTCAGGCCTGGGAATGCCTTAGATCACGGCATGCGGTTTTTCACTGCATGTTTGGACTGCTGTTGATATGATGTGGGCAGAGAGAGAGAGAGAGAGAGAGAAAAAAAGAGAGAAAGAGAAAGAAAGAGACAGACAGAGAGAGAGAAAGAGAGAGAGAGACCATGGAGCAATGCTCTGTCACAGTCACAGCTGAAACCTTTAAGCTAATTGACCACCCATATGCAGCATTTATGCTCCTCCAGGCCTGTCTTAGGGGGACTGGTGGTGAGGAAGGGGCGTCCAGCGTCTCTGGAGCTGCGCTATGATTAATCACATATTCACATTCAGACCCTGCTGTGTTACCCCTCCCTTTCCCTGGCTTGTTTACTTGGCCCAGACAAGTTCACCTTCATGGCACCTCGTGTTAAATAGCTCACTAATGTCAGGGCCGCATGGCACGCAGCACAGAAATTCTACTGTGTTTTTATTTTCCTCTTCACCAGACCACATTTTTTCTTTCTTTTTCTATTCTCTTCACCTCCCTTCTAATTCATTAATGGTCAGGAGGTGGGGTTATTTCTCTTTTGTACAGATGCCTTTTTAATTCCAGTTAGAGTGGTGTGCTGAAAGATTTTTTAAAGGGGAATTTTTTAAATGCTGTTTATTCTTCTTTTCTTGATCCCTAAAGGCTGAGCATGTATGGACTATAAAACATTGATACTGGACATGGTCATGAAAGACTTTTTAGCCAAGCTCACGTGTTATGACTAACATGTTTGTTATATACTAACATGCTTCTAACGTGCTTGTAGCTTTTCTATGAGCAAAAAAAAATGTTTATGAAAGTTTATGAACAAATGTTAAGAATGTTCATGAACTAATACTGCTTGAAAAGGTAACTGTAGTTTATAACTTTTTAAGCATTTAAATGAGCACTAAGCTAGCACTTGTTAAGATGTTTTGTATTGCACTTACGCTTTTGAGCACTATCCTAATTATGCCCCAAAATATGCTCCCAAAACACGTTAATTTCTTTTAAACACATTACCCTTAAAAAATGTAAAGATAAACCCATATTTATATTGTACAGTTTACACTAAACTCCTGCAGTGCTAGAATATAAATACTGATATTACCCCTGAATAGACCACACTGTAGTTAATTTTCTTTGGAATGCACTGTTTTAAATAAATACAGCAAATACAGCAATAAGTTCATTTAATTTACAGTAATAAAAATACAGGGCTTTAAGAACAAAATGAAAAACACAAGAGAACTCGAGATGCTACACGTGGGAAATTCTGGGTTTTAGCTGCGACACAGGGCAGTAGCCAATCAGCAGCAAGGAGAAAGTGGCTGCTTTGAAACCTCCTGCCTCTGAGTGCAGCAGTAAATGTAGCTCAGCATGAGGGGCCGCAGGATATCTGCAGTTTCCGTGTTAGTGTGGGGGTTTCAGCTAACAATTATAAGTTGGTCTCTCCGAAAAAATCTGTGATAGATTGAATTTGTGATTACTGATCTGCATCCACTTTTGTCTCATCTGTTCATGACACATTTTCCAAGAAACATTGTAGAACATCTGGGCGATCTTGGGCAAACTTGAGACAGGCTGCAATATTAACCTGTACATTAATTAATGCATTAATGTTGGGGGTTACTGTATTTCTATTTTATAGGGATCAGCACTGACCTTTGATTTAACAGCATCTCTAAGAGGTATTCTGGACACTATACTGACTATACTGTCATAGCTAGTGATATTTTCTCTTAATATACAACAATGCATTTTAGATGCATCCTGGATATGAGCATCTGCTAAATATGATATGATATTTCTATTAAGATATATAAGATAGTTCTATTAGTCCCACAAGTGGGAAATTTGCAAGGTAAGAGCAGCAAAAATTAAAAAACTATAGAATAGAATAAAAACTATATCACCAGTATAGTATAGCATGCAAAAATAACCATATTAAACCACAGGCTTTAATTCATTGTCTGCTGCCATTTTAGGTGAACCATTTTAGTATTCTCAAAAAGCAAGTTTGAACAGCAAGTTTAACTGCTGGAGTTTGATTGGAAGGGATTACTCTGACCGAGAACCCTTGGTTCAGAGCAAGAGAATAACAGGCGATAGGGCAAAGGGGCCCTGGGCCTATCGTTTAATCTAAATCAAATGTTTACCGAGAGAAGGGGGGACCATTCCATACATTCCTCAGAGGGAGATCATTGGACAGGTATTTCACTCCCTTTTCCTTTTCTCATTCACTAAATCTGCTTGAATTAAGACTTCTCTCCTTTATCCGAATAACTTCTGCTCGTAAGCACACACATGCAGACGTGCACAAACAAGAAAATCCATTTACTGACTTTCAGCATTTTAAATGTAAAAGCTGATGAAACCTGCAGCCATGTCATAAAACGGCAAGCCTGAGATTTCTGTGCTGACTTTAGCACTAGGGACAAATAAGTGGTGGACATAGTAATGTAAATTCTACAGTGCTAAGCGATTTGTAGAAAGAAAGAACCATACTGCAGCAATACTGAGGTGCATTTTTGTATGAACACCCAACAAGGGTTAGAGCAGCAGCAATATGGTTCATCCCTGGGTGACATCAGCAGCAGGCAGTGTTGAGAAGAGGGGTTTGACTCTGCTGCTGAAGATTTGCATTGGCTGTGGGTGGAATGTGTGAACATAGTGACAAAACCATACATTTACAGGCACTTCCATGCTGAGGTCTAGCACCCACAGCCCAAGGGCAAGACCCTGTGAGGCCACAGCTGTGTGTTAACAGTGCTGCAGTAGTGCTGCAGGTTTTGATTGGCATTATGCTCCGGTAGCCCCTGATCTGGAGGAACACCGTGCATCTTGTCTGATATTCTGAGTGTGCAAACTGCGAAATTCCAGCTGCCCAGGGCTCAACCTGTGACGAATGATCGTCTGCCCTGGGGTGATCCCTGAGCACTTGGCCCCCTTCTGGCATGGAGGGTTTGTGTGGGTTGTAGTATGTCCATTTGGTGTTCTGTGTGGACCCAGCACTGCTCAAAGGCTGTAGAAATCCAGGCCAGATTATTACATTACTGCTAAGCCTGCAGAGACGGGAGCTGAGTTAACGCTGACCTTTAGCCGGCCCCAGGACAGAACTCTCCCCCTCTCCCACCAAAACTGCTGCCAAGACTCCAGGGACTGTTTGTCATCCACAGCTTGCTGACTGCATCACATCAAGCCCTGACTGGGAAACTCAAGCTCCAGCAAAAGCAAAGAGGAAAAAGGAGAATATCACATTATATATTAGCAATAGGTCAATCCTACTGACAGTGGAGGCTAATTTTAATTCACTGCCAGCCACACTCTCAGGGTGAGCAGGAGCACGTGGAGCACACTGCTGTCCAATGGCTGATGTCATTCTGCTGTTTCCTTTCATTTCCTCACCTTGATGCAGTGCCACCAAATGAAGGAAGCAAATCAGTTTGCATTTCATTTCCATTTGCTCATCAAACAGCAATTCACCCAGTTTGCTTGCACTTGATTGACTTCCAAAATAACTAGTAAGAGAGGAGGGCAAGAGCATCAGCCACAGTGATGATCATATCTTCAAATCATGATCACCTACACGTCAATGATGTCTGTCATATGGATCAAATTTATTCGGAAACACATGCCTTGTAGATTTCATCTTTTCAGTGTACAGTTAAAGGCTGCATATGCAACTCTCAGCTCTGCAGTGCCTGATTCATTTGAACCTGCACCACACGGACTACCATACTGCTACCATATCAGATGTTGGAAATAGTCGACCATTTAAATAATCCAGTTAGTGGCACTCCTGTGGTCAGAAAGTGACCACTGATAAATCAGATAGATGGTGGCTGACAAACTGTGCTGCAACATATAGACTTCTGTGTTGTGGGTCTCTAAAGTGCATGGACTTCACAGTAAAATGTTTCTACGATACTGAGATAAACTGTATGGATAGTTTGTAATATTTATGCTAATATAGTAATATCACTAAATTTGTATATATTTTTTTGTTTACTTGATTTCTTAGTTCTTTCCAGCAAATGTATTTCTGGTCTCACTCTGTATTCATCGCTGTTAAATGCAGTTTGAGTTTGATCTAATGGCTCAATATCTTTCTGTTTAAAGCAATGTCTTTTGCAACGGATCTTTGGGTTTTCCTGCATTGTAACTGCGCATGCTCCAACTCTCCCATCATTGTGGCTGGAGACTCAAGGGAAGTTCTATCTTTCTGTTCTTTTAAGAACTTTCTGCCATAGACTGCGGCAGAGGCCGATCCATGCCAGAAAAAGATGGCTTACAAGAATGCTTTCAAGATCTTTAACAACTCCCGTGTATGTGTTCGACAAGCTGTTATCAGCCTGATCACAATCGCACAAGTCATGGAGTAGGACTTCTAGTTCTGGCATGTCTGGTGGCACGCAAGCTTCAGGGAGAAAATGACGATTACTCACACACACATTTTTCCCAGCGCAGGAAAAGTGGGATGCAGGAAGGCTACAGCCTGCTTGTTTCGCTGCCCTGATATCATTTTTCAGCAGTGCCTTTTGCAGCGGCCTGTGTGTGGCTTGCTGCGTTATGATTTATTCTTAGAAGTTTGACTTCATCTCTGTATGCAAGGGTGAAGAGCTGGTGTTCAGTGTGCAACAAGTTTCTACAGTTGACAGGCTTATTATGGAGAGAAAGCCCCAAATCTCATCCTTACCTTTCAGTATGTCTTAATTAGTCTTTATTTGCATTTTTAAAAAATTTGGTAAATTGTAAACTTTTGAAGGGAAGCACATCGGCAAAGGCATACAACATTACAACTTTCCATAGTGGGCCTTACTAAAGAAGTGTTTACGGAGGGTTCATAAGCACGTTGCTAGGTGACAGAGGTGGACAAGTTTGAGGGTAATGAGTGAGGGGATGGGAGGGGTGTGTAGAGAGAGACGTCTGCTCAGCTTTGCCCTGACAAGAACGGACAGGCTGGCCCGGGACTGCCTGCGTTGGACTGCCACCATGGCCACCTGCTCACAGCAATCATCACCAGTGCTCGGGCCAGCCACCGATACAGCATACAGGCCCAATTAAGAGCCCTCTGTAAGTGCCCCCCTCCAGCCAGCCATCACTAACACTCCTACCAGGATGACAGGGCTGCTTCCCCCTAGAGCGCAGCTCTAATTAACAGCAGGGCTTGTGTGGAGGCTGGCTGCTGTGGAACTGCTGAGAGGGTACGGGGGCTCCAGGGCGGGTAATCAGCTTAAATACAGGTTTATTTCCTGCCTTGTGTGCCCCACAGCGTCCGGCCGAGAGCGCATTCTTTTATCTGTTTATCTCCAATTTCCTCCGACTTGCAACGTGTCTAGCAGACACACTGTCACCTTCACTTAAGGCCCCAGAGGCCTCAGTGCCTCCATCTCCTCCCATCAGACACTTTCACAAGACGAGATCACGTTTTTACCCGACCACCAGCTCTTTTCTGATTGTGTGGTTTATACAGATTAAGTTAGCAGATATATTCAAGTTAACACTACACAAATAGCATAAATTACTCTACACTATTTAAAATAAATCTAGCCTTCACAAAGTCTTTCATTTGCTCTTGTATCTGTAAGTCTGTGATGAGACAATGCAGACTGAGACAGTAACAACTGTCATTATAACCACACAGTTTGGATTTACTTTTGTCTTTAATCTAATAGGTTCATCTCTTAATTAAGTGGACCATCTCCCCACCACCCAAAATTGGAGGACATGCAGTGTCTTTGGTGCTCATTCATTACTGCATTGTCACCTACTCATTATCCATTCCTGTTGTGATAAACAATCCTTGTGTTTCCTCCGTGGTAGCCTTTGGTGTCTGGTCTAGATCTAACTCTACATTAAAATCAACATACATAAACATTACTGATGTTATTGAATGGGTGAGGGTCACTGCGAGAAAAAATAAGAACAGCGGTATCGACCTGGTTGTTTTCATTCTCGTAACCCAGGGAGACAGCGGCGTTGAATTTGTCAAAACTGGGGGAGCGAAAAAAAGCTGCACATGACATTGTGAAATGAGCTCATTACAAGTGCGGGATTAAGCAATTGGTGTGTTCCAGCAGAGAGAGCACTGGAGGGGGAGGAATTTCCTTCTTGTTCCGAGGTGTTGTTGTTGGAGGCCTGTGGATGGCTGTCGTATGAAATATCCTTTTCCTTCTCCAGTCTTGCTCCAGGCTCTGGGATCCGCTTCAGGTTTGGATCATGACGCTTTTGGTTTTGGAGCTAGGGATCATATTTTTCAAGCGTAGACGTGTGACTGCTGATCTAGGTCCAGCCATTTCACCATCTGTGCTGATGCATTTATAAGGAGAACTGATTCTGGACACTCCTGTGCTCAACGAAATTTGATAATTGCTGCCCAGGGTTTTTAAGGTATTTGGGACACTGGAGTAATATATGCTACACTTCCTTTAACACTGGGAACTGAGCAAGTTGGCAACAGAGTACTTTAAGTCATTAAGAGGGAGGTTTAATCTTAACATGCCTTTATCCTCTCAGTCAAAAGGTTTTCCTTTGCATCAGAGGCTCCATTTCTCTCACAAATGGAAAAATGAACTGCAGTATTGAATGTGTTCTTTAATGAGTTCAGATCTCCTTACAGGAGATTATTGTCAGTTAGGGTTATGGTTAAGCCCTAACCCTGACCCAATCTTTATTTGGGTCATTTCCAAATAGACTGATATATAATGTCCGATCTATAATATATTAAAGAGTATATTAATCCAAAATATTTATATAATTTTTGGGATTAATTAAGCAAAAAAATTGGTGGATTCCATTTTGGAGTGAGATGAGTCAATCAGTGCTCAATTAAACAGCCCTATTATGCTGTGAAAATCTCTTTCTTCATCTTCTCATGTCAAATTAGACTAGAAACAAATGGAATTTGACTTCATGGGCTTTTTTATTTCTAGGTAAAATGGACTGTGGAAACTCACATAGCACTTAGAACAACATGAACAGGAGATGCCTTTCCATCAGACGTAGAACTTTTTTCCACCAGAAACATTGTGGCCAGCAGATGGCACTGTTTGCCAAATGGGCTTCAGCATTGAGTTTCAAGAGCAAACCAGTTTCATGCCAGGTATTGAGGCAGGAGTGTTTATTTAACCAAGAGACTGGCAGGCATAGGGTGAATACTAGATAAATAGTGTGAAAGTGACATGGAACATACAAACAAACGAATGGTTTGATTTGAACCACTCTGTGGCCTAAAGGCCCTTTTTAAGATTCATTTTAAGATATTTTAGTGTACAGCAGCGGCGATTACAAACAGGTTAAAACGCCCATTGCCATAATTATATCATTCAATTCTTAGTTACAAGTCAATTATGATTTGGTTTGTAAACAACACCCTGGTGTGTCAGTAATGGCTGTGTAAACTGTCGTCATGATCAACTAATGAACTTCACAGGGCAAACAAATAGAACAAAGGGGTAAAATCTTAGAACTTATGATACTGCAGATCTTTAACCCTTTACCAAAAATGCAATTTCTGCCCCTTTAGGAGGTCTCTAACTATGTATTTTTGTTCCTCAATAACACTGTTCAACCACAACATTAAAACTACAGATGAAGGGAATAACACTGATTATTTCATTACAATGACACCTGCCAAGGGGTGGGATATGCTTGGCACACAGTGAACAGTCAGTTCTTAAAGCTGATGTGTTAGAAGCAGGAAAAATAGGAAAGCGTAAGGATCTGAGTGACTTTGACAAGGGCCAGATTGTGATGGCTACATGACTGGGTTAGAGCAGCTCCAGGTTTTATGTCTGTTTTATGTAAGCATGACTGTCTTTGTGGAGAGGTGTGAATTGTTTTTATAGCAGTTGGTCTCACTCTTCCCCCTTTACACCCCTTTGCTCTCTAGCAGCTCAACACAAAGCCATCACATTTCACACAAGTGCAACAAGACAACAGTGTCCTAGTTAATTTATTTCATTAAAATGATTTAACATACTTTATTGGATTATATTAATTAATTAAATATATGATCTAGTGGATTTCTATTTCACTGGCAAAATTGCCTCAATGGACTATGGCTGCTGGGTCTACTGTTCAGAAGCAAGTGTTTCATAGTTGTGTATTTATTCCTAAACATTACTTCTCTGTAGAGCCGAGCGATTCACGACTCATCCAGGTGAATCACCCGGATCCATTAAATAATTCACGAATCATGAATCCGAGGTCTCCATTGAACCGGATCCGTCGAGTCCTAACGTCATCATGTCAAAGTTATAAACATCTTATAACCATTACAACACAAATTACTACAATAAAAGTTGCATATCTTACAGTTTCTTGCACCACCACGCTTAAATGAGGGTTATCCTACATCTTCTTGTAATGTTGAATCCACCTAGTGGTCTTCTTGCGTCAGTCAGAGCCTGAATCAGGTTAGCGCTCCTTAACTTCGAACTTTCGCCACAGAGCCGGCTCTAATCCGGCAGGTTTAATTTAACCCCTTTTTTGCTTTTTTTCCAATAAATATTTATTGAGATCAGTACTATACTGACTTGCTTTCAAGTTTTTAAGTTTATTTCTACCTGTAGTGATGGGCCAACTTCAGGACTCTTTCTGGCATTTTGACCTGGACCTCACACCCTGGACACAGACTCTTTAACCTGCTGCCCTCTGGCAGATGGTATAGAAGCCTGCAGTCCAGGACCAGC
>JBBPDH010000018.1:2489843-2504036 GCA_037974565.1 Clupeocharax schoutedeni
GATGGTGGACCACTCTCCTCCAAATTGGTAATGGCATGGTTATGTGTGTAGTGCTGTTTTTTTACACACTCACAGGTCAATTAATTAGAGACATCTACCTTTTTGATAACACATTATACGCTCAGCTACAGTTCGTCACCCAAATAATATCTGGTCAGCTATGGTTCAATGATGGTCCGTTTCCACTTGGGAACGTTACAGGGGGGGCTAATGAATTGTGCAGTATCAGGATGGCAGTAATTGCAAACCTACAAAGTGCATGGATAATGATTATACAGCAGGTACAAGGCCCAGTACACTAAATAAACTGCAAACTCCTGGTGTGTGCACACAGGTTTAGTTAACTTAATTGAAAGATATGAGCTACTAATTTTTGAGGATAAAGTCTTTTGGTTTACTGTCAAATTAAGCAAACAAAAACTAAAGTACAATTAATGCTTGATTTGGACTATGCAAACCAAACTAATGATATAAATGCATGTATAGTACATTGGATCCATGAACTGCACAACTGAGCCCAGGATTGCATACAACTATTTAGAGTTTTAAGCACTCTGTATAACTGGAGGGAACAAAATAGACTGAGATATTGGCTAAATTTCAACCAATGCTTTATCTTGGCAGTTGGTAGCCTAGTGGTTAGCGCATTCGCCCAGCGACCAGAAAGTCCGGGTTAGATTCCCAAGACCGCTAGGCACTGCTGAAATACCCTGAGCAAGGTTCAGTCCCCACACACTGCTCCCTGGGTGCCATGTTCCTGGCTGACCCCTGCTTCACTTGGTGAATGGATTAAATGCAGAGGAAGTGTTCGTGCTGTTCACACTGTGTGCTGTGGTGTGTTCACGTATGACAAATGGTCACTTTCACTTTTTTTTACATCTGCTATAGAAGTATCTACTCACATGCTCCTGACATAATAGTCCTTTGAACTTGGATACTCAAGGGTGGGCTGTTTCAAATATACTATTTTTCTTAACATAGTTTCGATATTGATTGGTTGGACATGGTTCTTTGGCATCATGCCTCATCACTACTGTAGCAAGAAAACAATTTATTAATTCATTCCTTCATTATGCCTCTTACAGTCCATGTGTTATGTTGGAGTGGAGTATGCAGGTGGATTCATGTCATATGGAATAGCAAATGAGGTAATTGTTGACATGTATGGCTTAGGCTATAATAGTAAAGATATTATTTCAATTTCTCGCAATTTTCCCCATTATTCATATCAGCATTATGAATATGAGTTTCTTGTAGTAACATCATTTGAATTCAGAGAAGGTTATTCAGAGAAGGTAACAGTGTCACATGTTACCTTCTGTCATGTCTGAGTTCTGTTTTTGTGCTCTGTGGTGTGTGGATGTGTGCCACAGAAACACTGATGAAACTCTACTTTTGTACATGACCTGCTTTGGAGCGATGATGGGGTGGGTATTCTCCAAACACTATATTTAAGTTATTGTCTTTGTTTTAAAAACAGTGCTGGTTTAAATTATATTTTTCATTGTCTCCAGAAAGCATCATATTCCAAATTTGTTTGCAGTTCAGTTAATTTAATTACATGCTGTGCCACTGTTTCCAGCAGCCACAGGTAGCTAGCAGCTACAGCCTATAAGCAAAGTTGTTCACGTTAGAACAAACACATAAATGATCTCTTTTCATGTCTAAACATAAAATGTGTAAAGTGCACTTGTGGTTTTTGCTGTATATAACAGCCTTTCAATCACTAAAGATCTAATACCCTGTGACAAATCCACACTTTTACCAGGACTTTCTCACCAACAGACCGCAGCACGTGAGGATCGGCAAAAACACCTCCTCCACAATGATCCTCAACACCGGCACACCACAGGGAAGCGTTCTGAGCCCCATGTTATACTCCCTGTTCACACACGACTGTGTGTCCAGACACAGCTCCAACACCATCATCAAGTTTGCTGATGATACCACCATTGTGGGTCTGATCAACTTTTTTAAACTCTGCTGGAGAAAAAACACTTTGGGCTCCTTTTGGGCTCCATGCAACAGTTTAGGAACCTTCATTTTAAGGATAGTGCAGTGGAATTATTCTACTGTCTACAATGCCTCTTCGCCCTGAGAGGAGATGCTACACAGTGCAAGATCTACTTTGTGAAAGTCTTTGTTGATAACCTATGTCCTCATATCCTGTTGCGTCAGGAGGAAGGGTGAGAAATGGCCAGAGAGAAAGAGTGCATGCTTCTGAGAGGAAGTGGATGTCACTGTGTCCCCTTTAGCCTTCTTCTGAGATGGCCATGGCCACACGTTAACACTTCCTGTCACCTTCATTCTTTATTGGATGTGTTACCTATGGCACATTTTGCCATGACATACTGTAATTGTTATTGAAACAGCATGTGAGTCTTGAGGTCTACAGTGTGAACTGAGGATATGTGCGTTTTTGGGTAAATACAGAGACTCAAAATGGTAGCATAACTCCTGTCCTGAAAGTCACCAGGAGAAATTGCTGCAAGTGAAAAGGCAGATTTTGATACTACAACAACACAGACAATAAAACAGACAATGTGGGTGTTTGCCATGTTAACTGGGAATCTGTCAAAATACAAGGGTGCCCAGGGCACTACTTCAGCTATTTGCTCTTCCAGGCTTAGATCCATGTGTACTTGGGTTACATGCACATCTAATACCAGAAAGGCTGTTGTGGTCTTGGCATGAATTATTTGAAGAAAAGAAAGCAACCTCAGTGAACCAAATGTGACTGAAAATATGTCAAAATATAACAGCAGTTTGGACAGGATATTAGTAAAAATTCCATTCAGCCTAGTAAATTTAAGTCAAGTTAGGGTGGAATGGAATGGAAATGTGTGGCACAATTATGTTTTGTGCATACAAAATTCAATGCACTATTCTTCAGCTGAGGCCTCAACCATGTAAGCATGGTAGCATTAGCAGTTCTTATGTAGGAGCCCTGTAATTTCGTAACTCCTTCATTGTCGTTCTTGCTCTCTCTCTCTCTCTCTCTCTTTTTCTCTCATTCAATCTCTCTCTGTCTCTGTTTCTCTCTCTCTCTCTCTGTTTATAGGAGGCCTCTGCAGCCTGGACAATGCAAACACACTGTAATTTCCCTCCTGATTATGGGACACGTGGAGTTCAGGCAAATATTTGAGTGGCTGGTTCTGTTTTTAGATTTTTTTGGTGATATATGACTGACCGCTGCAGAGGCCTGCCTGAGGTTCCTCTCAAGCCGGAGCTCAGCCATCCTTTGTTCCCGGCCTGCTTCAGCCACCAAATTACTGTCATGGTCGCCAAAAGGAGACGCAATGTGCCGTTTCCCCTTCTAACAAGCCTTCTCATGTCGGGAAGACAAAGCACTCCCTGGCTCACGGTGACAACATTTTAGAGGTTTTGGAAGCCATGAATGTGGCCTTCTCATAGATTCATATTTCTCCACTTTGTTTTCGGAAAAAAATGGACTAAACCCAACCCTGACCTTCAAATTTATCTTTTTACTCCATTCATAGGAGTAACCAATATAACTTTAAGTGACTGTACAAACTACGGTCTGGTCCATTAGAGCAACTAAAGAATGTAAACATGATCCTCTGATATTGTCTATGTGGCCTTTAAGAGCTGCCTTTGATCATCATTATTTGATGTGTCTGATGTTTATCAGCCAAGCAGGGGCCCTCTGTCTGGTTTGTGTCTCAGTACTTGTGCTTGAATTCAAGCTCCCTAAATTGTTTACAGCATGCAAAGTTAGCATGTATGGGATGCTTATTTTTAAAGTGCTAAAAGTTTGCAGGCACAACATTGTGTACAGAAAACGATTTGTCTCGTTCCAATTGCACCGATGTTGTAGTAATCTAGCGATGTTCTGTGCAGTGGAGGAGTGGAGTGCAAAAGTGGTCTAAATGCACCACTCCCTCTCTTGAGCAGCTTGTGGAGCCTGCGCAATCTGGCACTCATTTGACAGCTTGAAGTTGGTAACTCTTAGCCACTGTTACAAATAGCGAGTCAATAGGAATTTACCAAGTAATAAAGGCTTTTTCTCCCTTCTCTCTTGAGTTAAAATAATGTTGTTCTGGGTATAATCATCCAATTAGGGCAAGAGGCTGCTCTTGGAACGGCTGGGGATCACATTTCAAAGGGTCCTGTCTGGCAGCCTCCACACTGATGGTAAGATAACCAATCGCATGGCGGCTGGGCTCTGTGTGTGTTTGTGTGTATGTGTGTGCCTTTGTGTGTGTGTGTGTGTGTGTGTGTGTGTTTAGGAGAAATCATTCCTGTGTGCCTGTGTAGGATTGCGTGAGACTGTGTGTCGTTCACTCCACAAATAGTATAGAGGCCATTGTGCATGCTGGACCCTTATCAGTGCTTCATCTTAAACATTCCTGCTTTATTTCTCTTTATGCTAAACTTCACTTTGCCCCCCTCCCCCCCCCCCCCCCTCTGAAAACTCAAGCACAGCATTGAAATCTCTGGTGCTGCTTTACCAGCTCAGGGAGAATCATTACCTCACTCTGCAACAGTCTAGGGCTATGTTTAGTCTGATGGAGTTTTGCATGGATCACTCCAGTTTGGCCAGTTTAGCGTCACTGAGGCCGACCTCAGACCTTCACAAGAAGGGTAACCTGGCAGGAGCTTGTGTGAGAGACTTGAGTTGGGTTTCTTGTTTGTGGATTACATGCAGCCTTTCGTCGCCACCATCAGCAGTGTAACCCTGCCACTGAGAAGTTTACAAGCTGAGGGAGGAAGGGCGGGAGGGAAGTGAGTGAGCGAGTGGGTAAGAGACAGGTAAAATGAGGTAAGAAGGAAACAGAAACAGGGAGAGAGAGCAAGATGAGGAGCTGAGGTGAGAGCTGAGTGAGAGAGAGATGGAGGGAGAGAGTAAGAAAGAGAGAAAGAGATAAGCAACCTAAAGAGTAAGACAGGGAGAAAAAGACAAGAAAGAGAGAAAAGAACTAGAGGAGAGTAGAAAAGAACTAGAAATGGAGAAGGGGGCTGAGGTGAGTATAGAGAGGGGGAGGGAGAGAAAGAGAGACAAGAGTGAGCAAGAAAGCTTTACAGAGCAAACAGGGTGTGGCCTGCTCCCTGAGCTGTATTCTGGGTAATTACAGACTCCCATGTGGATTTTACTAAGGTTGCAGCCGTCAAGTCAATGCATGGCCACTTTCCCACTGCAGGGAAACAGAAAAGATGAGAGAGAGAGAGAGAGAGAGAGAGAGACAGAGAGAGAGCGAAATAAGTTAAACAGAAAATATATATATATATTAAAAAAAACTTTGCTGTGAGCACTTTAATTGAACAATTCCAGCTCTGTTTGCCTCTGTATATGCACTGTTGTTTAGCTTTGGCCAGAAATATGCTCTCCTATATAGGTCCTGTTTTATTATCCGCTTGGGCCCTGGTATTTTGAAAATGAGGTAAGTTTCAATTACCAACAAAGGTCTCTTCTTTTCAGGTCTGTCATCAGTGGAAGAGAAGGAGTTGGGGAAGTTTGGAGGGGGAGGGGCTTAATGATCTGGCTTCCCGGTCTGATTTGAGTACAGTATTTCAGGGTTACAGGGACACAAGACCTAGCAGAGTTATGGCCAGCCTTGTGCATGTGTGTGTGAGTGTGTAGTGTTGTCTGAAGCAGATGTGAGAGGTGATGCAGTGCTACGATTGCCTGCGTGCTTTAATGTATCCAGCCCTACCTCTCTCCATCCTGGCCCCCCTTATCTTCACAGTCATTGCGAAGACTTGCCATAAAGCATTCCCACAGGCCTGACCCTTCCAGGGCTCAGCGCTGGTCCTCCTGCTTCCCTGTAAATCCTTATTTATTAGACAGAAGGCATGACAAAGTGCTGCACCGAGCAAAATACACACACAGTAGTGAAAAACAGAATGTGAGGGTTAAAAGAAAAATATGGTTCTGCCTCTTTTTTGTATTTTTTAATTGAGTTTAGCCAGTTGACTGGGTCAAAACACAGAGTTAAGCACATACAGAAACACACATACTTCAAAGTAAGTATATGTTAGCAATTTTCTCTTTTTAAAGGATAGTTCTATTAAGCCTTTTACAGCAAAGTTCCAGCAAAACTGTTAGATTTGTTGAAAAGTGTTCTGCATGTATTCATATGTTAGGTAACAGCACCAAAGCTTATCAGAATGTTGGCAAAAAAAATTCCCTTGCATCCTCCAACGACCCCCCAGCTATTTTTAATCCGTTTAATCAAGTACATTTTTCCTTGTAACTCTGATATCAGATTATCTAGAACAACGTTGGCTCTATGATTGTGAAATGTACTGAATCTGTGTTGAGCTGCTAGCGTGTAATGACTGATACTCACATACCCATTGTAAGCACTTTCAGCAGTCTACAAGGTTCAGTATGGGCTACACAGCCCCATACACAGCAAGCTGTGACGCACTGTGTGATCTGACACCTTTCTACCATATATCTTTTGTGGGATCGGACCAGAGAGGTTCTCCTTTTCTTACCCACAAGCATGAATGAGTGTTGGGCACCCATTACATCTCTCTATTGTTCACTGGTTGTGCTTCCTTGGACTAGCACTTCCTTTTGGTAAGTGCCAACCACTGTGTATGAGGAACACCCCACAAACCTTCTGTTTTGGAGATGTCGTGACCCAGCTTTTGTATAATCATAATCTGGCCACTATCAAAGTTGCTTATTTACTTATGCTTCCCTATTCACTTGCTGCCTAATAGATGCCTTACACCTTGAGAGGTGTCATTGTAACAAGATAAACATTTTTAACCTCGTCTGTCAGGGGATTTAATGTTATGGGAAATCAACGGAGTGTAGTAACTCTCTGTACTCAATTCATCCCTTACAGAAACTGCATTTTAAGGCTATGGTGAAAAGGGATTCATGAGAAATTGTAACACGCAATTTGTCATAATCTAATAGCATGGTCGCCAATGTCTAGTTTTTGCCTCTTTCTCTTTTTCCCTTTTCTCTGGCCCTTTTTTACTAAATAGTGGACTGCTGTCCACCACAGAAATCGTTGCCAGCTCGGGTTCTGAAATATAGTGCACATGTAGAGACACACGTCAATGCTACTGATCCTCTGCCACTGCAGAAAGCTTGAGTGATGTCACAGTGTTAATTGATAATTAGCTCAGTCGGGCATATGTTATCATCTTAGATTTCCACAGTTGTAGCCACTTACTGGGCATTACATTCTCACCGGGTTAACTCAGGAGTATGTATAGAATTGCAGTCAAGGGGTGCAGTGAGGCTGTATTTTTAGTCTATGGAGCAGGTGCTATAAATCTTTCCCTTTTTTTCTCTTGCGGGCGTGCGAGCGGCAGAGGGAAGTAGGGACAGATGTATGTACGGGCTCTGTCACTTCAAAGATCCAGGCCTACTGACTGATGTCTTTATTTTCGGCATTAGAGCCGCATGTGTCAGTCCACGCATACTCTGATCACTGATCAGAAAAGACTCAAAGATAGCCTGACAGTTAATGGTGGTACACAGGCCTCACAGGGAATGAGGCCTTTTCTAGGTGTTTGAGTGGGGGACATTTTGAATAAGGGTGGCCAAACATTCTCTATTTCCTCGGACAGACCCATATTTCAGTTTACGTGTCCTGATTTCTAGTGATTTATGTGCCCTGTGTTTTCGACAGTATATTTAGGGAACACATTTTTTTCACTCATACACACATTGCATATGCACCCCATAAGCAGTATTGTGTAATGATAGGAAAATCAGCTATTTGCAATACAGGTAAGTAGAAGCAGTTGGATAGACAAAATCTGGCCAAACAAGTTCTATCAGCATTACAAGTCAGTATTATTTTGGATCTCTATGTTACTATTACTGAAATTAAACATTTGTACTTTTCCTTTTACTCAAATGTTCAAAGTTTTTGTCCCATTTTTTTCTCTTGCTAAGCTGTTCAGTTCTCACTCACCTGAATGTACACATCTGTATCATTGCAAATTAAAGCTAAGCTATCTTAGAGTAAGGACTAGCACAGGGCATTAGTTGCCACACCACAAACCACCAAACATAGAACATTTTTAGGGGATTTGGTAAAGTCTTACGTAAAATCTACATTTTCTAAAATGGCTTTATGCATTCACTTATAACTGAGTATGATGTTACATTTACTTAAGTATACACGAGAGTTTATTTTCACTTGTGGAGAGATTCTCTGCACTTTTTTTCACAATTGACCAATGCTGTACGAACTTTTAGCTTAATGTATAAATATAGGTTCATTTGATATTAATCTTCAGAGGTTATGGCAGTGGTTACAACCTGCATCCCCTCCCTTCTTACCACTACCTAACATCTGAAACAGCGAACCAAAGACTTCTGAAGAAGTGTATTATGTGGAGCAGACATGGTAGATCTCAAAATTGCTTTATTCTAGACCATTCTATTCTATGGTCTTGCTTTATTCTAGACCATTCTAGCTTTATTCTAGTATGTTATACATGGACATTTACTTTACCACTCACAGACAGAAGAGACCTCTCTTGTTGGTTGTGAAGA
The DNA here is from genome assembly GCA_037974565.1 of Clupeocharax schoutedeni. Taxonomy (NCBI): domain Eukaryota; kingdom Metazoa; phylum Chordata; class Actinopteri; order Characiformes; family Alestidae; genus Clupeocharax; species Clupeocharax schoutedeni. The sequence goes on from JBBPDH010000018.1 coordinate 2,498,338, forward strand.
GCAGCAGATGAGCGCTTGGCTATTGCCTGCTCTGGTAGGCTCATGCTGATGTAAGAATTTGAGGCATGAGTGCTTTGAAACTGTCTCGTGTAATATTACATTGTGGTTAGCATCTAAATGTGGAGTTAGCTTTGAACTTCTTGTTCTCCATTTCAGTATTGTAAGAACCAAATCCAGTGTCTGTTTCTTATTTCTGGTCTTCCAAAATGTACGAAAGGAATCAGTTCAACTGATCAAAATGCTCCTACACTGAAACAGACTGATTTATGTACACTGCAAAGCATGAAACGAACTTGATTCAGTGTATACATTATTTCCACACGATTCAAATACCTTGATCAGCCATAAAATCAAAACAACCTGACAAATATTGTGTAGATTCAACTCGTACCGCAAAAACAGCTGTGACCTGGTTTGTCCGGCTCATCCCACAAATGCATAAACAGATTGATATCTGGGGAATTTGGAGGCCAAGTCAACCCCTTCTTGCCTTTTTCCCATAATAATTAGTCCTGGCACTTCTATAGCTCCGCTGTAGGATTTGACTCTTCACTTTCAGTGCACATCAGCGAGCCCTGTGTGCCCACAATCCTGTTACTGGTTCATCAGTCACCTTTCCTTGGACCACAAGAGACATTTTTTTTAAATGTTCTGACCCAGTTGTCTTGCTATCACTACTTTGGGTTTTGTCAAAGTCACTCAGAACTAACTGTTCACTTGCTGCCTAATATAATCTCATTGTAACATGACGATCAATGTGATCCACTTAACTTGTCAGTGGTTTTAAAGCTTTGGGTCTTTGGGATAATTTGCACCAACATAAATTTGTCTTTTTGAATGGCGTGCTGATGTAACAAAAGTGCATTCAATTGTGTACATCATTTACACCTCAGTAAAATGATTGAGGTGGAAATTATGTACACATTTGAGTGCACCAATGTCTGTAAATGCTGTTGTATAAATGATGCAGAGCAGAAGCTGCACATTAATTGCCATTTTACGGTTGTGTTCACCGTAAAGGGGCATTACAGACAGGCAATGCCAAGGATGCCTAACAAGCCGGGAACAAGAATCCCCTTCCAAATGGAGGGGCTGAACAGAAACAAAATACGTTTGGTATATACAGTTGTGTTTGACTGGTTAAGCACCCCTTGATAAATGACGCATTTTACTGAAAAGAAATACATTTTCTACTGAAAGCAACATTTTGCACATTTGAATGCATACTCTGGATTTAACAATATCCTCAATAAGTAACCTGTGCAATTATGGTACATTTATGCATTTTTCTCAATAAATAAAATTAATAAAAGGCCATATTTAACTGGGCTCTATGTAGAGAATATGTATTGATGATCACTTACAACTGCATATGTGTGTGATCATTGTTTATATTTAAAATCCTGCCAATTTAACTCAAGACTACAGACACACTCCTGCAAAATAATGTATCTGACACCAGATAACCTTTCTCATTTTTAAATAGATAATGCACATGTGGTGTCACATAACTACAACAGTCAATGCACCCACTCGTTTCTTTTCTCTTCCCCGGTCTGTGGTTCTCATGATTTTCAAATTACACAAAAGCAATAAAATTTTGATGTCCGCTGAGTTGCTCTGAATCAACAGAGAAAAGAACTTGCTATGCAGATGATCAGTTTATTGGCTGCTGTTATAACAATACTAAACAAATTTTAAAAGACCAAAACAAAATTATTTCTTGCCAGCATGAGACCAAAACTTTTGAACAAGAAGAGTCGGATTCTGCTTATGCAAGTTTGTGGAGCCAAGAAGATGGAAAATTTGATGATTTGTGCCATGCCAGTGCTGACAGACAGCTCAGCCTGAGGGTGGGAGAAGTCAGACTGGTGGTATGTGATGCTTCCACCCCCCAGTGTTTGGGTTCCTGCTTGTCCCCAGAGGCGTCTGCCGCCCCCTCAGCGCTTTCCTTATCTTAATGACCATTAACCATCCCTGCTCCGTGTCAGAGGAAGAGAAGGCAACGGAAAACAGAGAGAAAAGAAGAGGGAGGAGGAGCGGTAGGGAGAGACAGAGTGTGGGAGAGGGAGACAGAGGGAGAGAGGGAGAGATAGAGACAGAGAGAGAGAGAGAGAGAGGCCTCAGATAGAGAATTCCTAACAGTTGATAAGAGGAAGAAGGAGATCCAGTTTACTGCACAGATAGGGCAGGAATGCACAGCCAGATGATGACTGTACCCATGACCATATGCTGGCCCCTATCTGAGCCTGCTGAGACCCATCAGCACCTCCACCCTCTCTCTCTCTCTCTCTCTCTCTCTCTCCATTTCTCTGTCTCTTTCTCTCTTACTCTTTCACTTCCTCTCTTGCTCTCTCTCCCCCTTTTATTCTTTCCCATTCTATTCTGTTTATTCTGTTTTATTCTGCCTCTCCCTCTGTCCCTTTATTTCTTTATATTTTTACATGACATTTATATTACCTGTCAAGTGATGTGTGTTTTATGCTCTCTGAACCATCTCTCCCACTCTTTCTCTCTCCTAATGTGTGTTGTATGCATGCTTACTTTTTCTGTGCATTCTTGCATTTTATGCTTGCTCTGGTGTATCGTAAACTCATTCACTTCATGACCTCAGACTCAATCCATCAGAGACCACAGGCCTGTACTTTACAGAACCGCTGCTTTTTTTAGGAGCATGGTCAGTTTCGATGTGCAGAATATGAATTTTGCAGCCTGTAAAAGAGTGTTGGAATCAACTGAAGCAAAGCAACTTTCTTTGCTAATCTTGTGGTGTTAGCCCCGCACGAGCCTGATTCATCCGTTAAAGGCACAATGGTCGTGTATGGGGAGAGTAACGCAATCCTTGTCAGACGACATGGAAGAGAGCCAGCCAGACAGAGAGCATTTGAGCACCGCAGTCTGCGCCCCCAAGCCTTTTTAATTCACTATAAATCATACTAGACTAGAGGCATGGGGAGCAGGGAGCAGGGCAGGACGGGAAGGAGGGGCACTTCGTGCCCAGAGTCAGTCTGAAAGAAAGGGGTATTGTAGAACTGGATCTCCCTGCACACAGCCCCAGCCTTCATTCCTCTCCACAGAAAGTCAAACAAGTTAGGGCACTTCATTGTCACTGCTGCTGGAGAGAGAGAGAGACAGGGAGAAAGAGCGAGAGACCGAGAGAGAGAGAGAGAGAGAGATGGGCCTGGCAACAAAGCTATTTAACAGCGGCCTCTGATGACCCTGCCCTTTTTAATAAATCCAGGACCAGGGAATATAACAGACTACAAAACAGATTTGTTTGTAGTTTTTGCTCCCTTTTCTTAGATTTTCCATCTTCATTTACTCTCACATGAACATTTTTTAATAATGTGACATGCTGGTTTTTTTGCTGTGCATTTAAAACTTATTTTTATTAATAAATTCTGTTTTGATAGGTTTCCCTGTGCTGTGCTTCCTTCAGAAATGTGGTCCTGGGAGAAGGACCTCATTGACACAATCTGCAGCTACATGTAAATGTTGACATCACAGCTTAATTGCCATACATAGACTGTATATACTGGGAAGTAAATTGTATGTTTTTGAATTTGAACAAAAGTAAGTGTCTTCAAAAATAATTAATCACTTTGAGTTAATCAAAGTCTTAATAAAAAGTTAAGTAACACCTAGTTTTTTATTATTATTTGATTATTAACAGACTGAAAGTGCAGATTCTAAACATTTTGACAACATTTGTGAGCAGAAAAAGAAATATTTGAATTTGTTGAAAGCATTTTTTAATGTTTATTTAATGCTGAAACAGCATTAAGAAGCGCACACTTAAGCCTATCAATGCAGAATGTAAGAAGAATGGAAATGTAAGCAAGTAGGTATACAGACATGCACTTGAATTATAAAATGTAAACAATATAAGATAATGATAATACAGCCTTTAACGAGCTGGCCATAAAAGTCTGTGAAACAGACTGTGGATGAATAGGAACTAGTTTGCATCTCATTCATGGAGCGGTGACTGGCCTTCGTTCATCTTTATCAAGATTTTGATCAATTTCCCCCTGGTTTTAGCATGACGTTTTTACAAGCTTGCACAATGTGCTCTGGCTAGAACATTTCTTAACAGATTCTGCAGGGTTTCCTCTGAGCTTATGTGTGTGAAGCCCTAATGGATTTGAACTGAATTGCCAATGATTTACGATTGTCCTTTGAAATGTGATCAACATTTCCCGCATTGTATGCTGCTCTGATACAAAATACAAACAGTTTTGGGCTTTATGCCATGGACACAAAGCCCAGTCTGCACGAATCAGTCCCTAGGCACCTTCAGGTCAGTTAAGGAATAATGTGAAACATAGTGGCCCCCTCACCCCTCCCATGGTGCTGCGAACGTGAGCTCTGTCACTGTGGCAGCACGGGAAGGAACGTGTGTGTGTGTGTTTGTGTGTGTGTGCATGTGTGTGTGTATGTATTTAGTCAGGGTCTCAGTACAAAGCCCTAACTGCTGACCCCTACTCCTCCGCCAGGCCAGACAGCAACAGGAAACAGGAGTACACACAGCACCAGGAGGCCGCCCTCCTGCCGGCCCACAGAACCTCAACAGGTCACTCTGGGTTTATTTTTCTCATTCTGTGTAGTTACTGTTTCACCAGCCAGTGTAATACAAGCCAAAACACGCAGACTGAATAAAGTAATGCAATGATTTAAATGTGTAGACTTCTCACACACTTCACAACACACTTTCTTCTCTTTGTTTACTTTCGGCCAGTGGTGGACAAAGTTCACAAATCCTGTTCTTAAATGAAAGAATAGATACCTTTTATTAAATATTAAAGTGCAAGTGTTTTATTTATGTTCAAATAGAAATAGAAGGCTGATTTAAATATGTGAGGTTAAATAAGGTAAGTATCAAAATCATTAAAAGTCCAGATTCTAAAGGTATCATGGAAAATATGTTAGCTGTTTTTTCTTTTTATTTATTGTTGCATATTTATCTCAATGTATATTTCTCCAACTCAGTATCTTTTAAAATATATTAAAGAATGAAAACACATTTTAAATGATAATTTCATTTACAAAGCAAAGGCATGCAACCTTTAAATCACCCATGTGAAACAGTAATTACCCCATCCCCCGACCCCACAACAATTGATAACTTATGAAATTACGTTTAGCAGCAATAACAATATTAACTCTCTACATTCCTGTGAGAAAATGTGAGACTGATTTTCTTTGCAGAATGGCTTTAATCCACATATTATCCATTTGTAGGTTCTACCACAGTATCTCTATGGAGTTTAAATCGGGCCACTCTAAAACACAAAGGTTCTTTTTTCAATCATTCAGATGTGTATTTAGTGTTTCAGCTGCATAACCCGACTATATTTCAGCTTCAGCTTATGGACAGATAACCTGTTTATTTAAGATTTCTCTGCAGAATACATATGTTCCTTCAATAAAATCAGGTTGTTCAGGTCCCCAGGCAACAAGACAACCGGACGCCCCGACATACTGAATGTTAACATAATGTTATCACTGTTATTTCTGTGTATTTGCTTTATGCCAGTTTGAAAGGGACCTTTGTTGTCCAAAATGTTACACTTCTAACATCTTAGTGTCTTACAAATCATTTTATCACCCTTTGCAGACAGCTTTTTCTCAGCTGTCATTGGTTTTTCATTTCAGTTATTTTGCATGTTTGGTAGGTTTGCTTAAAAAATAAATGAAAT
>JBBPDH010000018.1:2543368-2556318 GCA_037974565.1 Clupeocharax schoutedeni
CTAGAACAGAGCAGTCATGAGGGTCTGTGCTCTCTCTCTTTCTCTCTCTCTCTCTCTCTCTCTCTCTCTCTCTCTTTCTCTCTCTCTCTCTCTATCTCTAACCTCCATGAACCTGCCAGAGAAACCTGATTCCACTTCACACACTGGCAAACACCACTTTTACTGACACAGCCAGAGGAGCGAGTGAGTGTGTGTTTGTGTGTGTGATTATTACATTTACTTTAGTGAACTGTAAAAAAGTGACACATTGAATTAACGCGATTAGAACGTGCACATCATCTCCATGTGACTGAAACATATTTTATCAACACAATTATTTCCAAAGGTAAATAAGCTTCATTAATTCTTATTTTATTTATTTTAGGTCGATTTTCGGCGTGGATATATTTTCTGTGTGGAAATGATGTAAAGTAAATTAAATGCTGTCCTTATTTCCAGTGTACCTGTCTCTATCAGTAATGAACAATGCCCACTGAACAGTGTTTAAATCAATGCTTATTCTTGATGGCATTTTTGGTTAATTTTGTGTAAATATTACAGTGACCCAACATAAACAACAAGCTCGGTATTGTCATTGGTTTGTGTGAGCTGCTCAGATCCTCTCTCTCACACAGCTTCATTGCACATCCTGATCACCTGATAAATAAGACTGTCAGCACAGCCCATTGTCGGGGCAGTATTTACATAGCTTCCTCCAGAAGAAGCGTGTCAAACACTGCTCGCTGCCTCTTGGCGACTTGCCGGGAAAACGGGGAATTTAGTTCATTCACTGTCAAACACAATAACGATGGGCGGGGCTTTTGCTCTTATTTTTTCTCCCCTGTCGTTTTCAGCCAATAAGCAGCGTAAGGTGTGTCATAAAACTGGATTAGCCAATCAGCATCGCTTAAAACTGAACTTTTGCTACTTTGAGTGAGTGAGTACACAGGAGGGGGCGTGCCTGCCGTCACTGCCTTAACTCTTTACGTGCTGGATGGAGCGTTCTGGGCAAAACCATCGCAAATAACGTGATTCAGCACCTCTATAGAAACAGTAACGATCTAATCTAATCAAATATGGATGTTTTTTGTTGTTTTTTTAATAATAGGCTGTGCCCCAACTACTGTACTCCTGCGTAAAATCCATTGTGGCAGACCATCCTGTTTTGCACTTAAAAGTACAGTCGTGTTAAAAGAGAGGTGAATACATAACGGACTTCTTCAACACCTTTTTTCTTTTAATTCCTCCATGGAGATAACAGTGTGAAATGAAAAGGTAGAGCTTTCGGGGGGAGAAATGGGGAATTTAAAGATAATTTATTTCCATACCACCTTCCTTGCGGATATAAAGCCACAGAGGAATTTCTTCATACGTTTGTGCTGTACATGCATACATATATAAATACACACATACATACACATATACCCACATACATTTATACTCTAATACATACATACATACATACATACATACATACATACATACATACGTTCATGCACACATACATTCATTCGTTTAAACATACAGACCACAGTGCACGAGCACTGGAGTAACAAGCATCACTGGTGTAATTTTCCCAACTCGTTCGTGTCTCTACAAACACTACGGAATTTTAGATCCACAATATGTCCGCATTCAGTTTACGTTTAAAAAGTTTAATACTTTAATACTTTTTCTCTCTGAGACGCGAGCTCTCCTCTTCGCTGGGGTGGAGGACTCTCTCTCCCTGCTCGAAGAGATGGAGATGGATGGCTGTTTCTCCTTTAAGAGTTCAGAAACTTGAAACCTTGTTTGCGCAACAATCAGTGCAGCTCCGAGCCGCCAAAGTGTCTAGACTAGCACATGATGGTCGGCAGCCAATGGCTCCACCGCTCTCCTCGGGGGCCCCGCGTGCGTGCGTGCGTGCGTGCGTATGTGTGTGTGTATGTGTGTGTCAGCGGGAGAGGAGAAAAAAAGAAAAGGGAGAAAGAAACGGGAGAACGGCAGAGAACTGGGTTGCAGTTTGACCAGATCTGAATGAGGGATCAGGAGCTGCGCTCTGCTTCACGGATTTGTTCTTTTTGTTTTTTCTTCCTGACCGATTCACACACACGCGCGCGCGCACGGACACGAGAGGATACTTTTGGATGACTAAACCGGAGCCGGGATTTTTTCCCTGTATTTAATCTGTGGGATTTAACCATCCGAGGAGCTTCATTCATGTCTCTGCAGGGTGGATGTGGAGGGGTCCCCGGGTCGTCTGAGTTGTTTCTGGACGCGCACGACGCTTTTCCTCTGTCCAGTGGCCCTTTCAGTCACCGACGGGCCTAAACTGTCCCGGCCGAGCACGAAAAAAGAAACAAAAACGACAAAAAAAACAAAAAGAAAACCCGAAGAGAGCTGGCGCCGAGAGCGCGGTATCTCTGAGCTGTTCTTTTCACTGTCCGCTGAATGCATTTTGATTTCTGCGCGTCTCTCGCGTGCGCCTCGCGCCTCCTCTGACCCGTCTTCATTTTCTTATTCTTTTTCTCCTTCAGTTCGAGTTTAAATGCGAGCTGCCGCGGGGTCTTCCACACTCATGTTGTGGTCCTGCCTCCATCTCGGCTGCGCGTCGCCCGCCCGGCGCTCGAGGCTCCGAGACGAGTCTGAACGACTGTGAACGACGGGAGAGGACAGAGAGGAGGACGACGAGGAGGCAAGAGGAGGTGGAGGAGGAGGAGGAGGAGACGAAAAGGAACGCGCGCCGCGAGGGGGCTCGAAGTTGTCGTATGTTCAGGACGAAACGCTCAGGTCTCGTGCGGCGACTCTGGCGAAGCCGTTTGGTTCCGGATACAGACGGGGGCGACGGTGATGGCAGGAGGGGGGTGGGCGGAGGTGGCGACGGAGAGGGGGGCTCTCGGGACGGCGGCGGACCGGCCGACGAGCGGCGCGCGGACGACTTCGCCAAGACGGACCCGGGGACTCTGAGCGCGAGCACGGACGGAGGGCTCGGGGAGGCCGGAGACGGAGACTGTCGGGCCGTCACGTGCTGCCTGTTTAAAGAGCGCTCGGTCGGAGGAGGGGAGTGGGACGGAGGAGACGCAGGAGAGAGAGACAGCTCGAGCTCGGGGTCGTGCCGCCTCGGAGACGCCACCAAGGCGCCCGAGCACGAGCTGAAGAACGCCACGTACGCGCTGCTGAAGCGGCTGAAGGAGAAGACGCTGCACGCGCTGCTCGAGGCCGTGGAGTCCGGCGGCGGCGTGCCCAGCGAGTGCGTGCTGGTAGCGCGAGCCGAGTTGCGCGCGCCCCCGGGACACGGCGCGCCCCCGCCACAGCTGCTGCTGTGCAGACTGTACCGCTGGGCAGACGTGCAGCACGCGGCGCAACTCAAGGCGCTTTGCGAGTGCAAAAGCTTCGGCGCGCAGGACGGGCCTCTGGTGTGCTGCAACCCCTACCATTACAGCAGGCTCTGTGGGCCAGGTAAGACCCGGGACCCCGACTGGGGCTCAGTGATTAACTCTTGGACTGCACACACTTTCACCCCCCTTCCTCGACACACCGGGTCCAAACAGCCGAAACTGTGTAGGACAGAAACACATTGAAAATGAACTAAACAGAAAGTTAAACAACCCACATAAATAGTTACATTGGAACGCACCAAAACACGCATTTAGTTAATGAACTAAATCACAGTTAAACTCCAAAGCCATCACAGCAATATTTTTGAAATACATTAATACTGAACTACATTAAAACTAGTGTATCAATATGAAGCACTTTTTGGACTCTGTCCCTGTTGGCCTGTAACTCATCCACATGAATACAATCCTCACCAGCGTGGCCATCTCCCTTTTCTACCTGTTCCATAAACACATCATAAAGAGCACCTGCTTCTCAGAATGAGTGGCTTATGTTTGTTGTTAACTTGCTATTTGAGCTGTGGTGAAGCCAGTCTGTTCTAACCCAGATTTGCATGCAAGAAATGTTGCATGTTTCGTTTATAATATGGGTTTATGGTGTTATCAGTTTTCCTTCAGACTTTCAATTACCTTAGAATCATTAAGATGGTTGACTTTTTAAAATTAAAACCATAATGACTGCTTTTACTGGGTATAATCTTCACAGATTTATATGCAGGAAGAGTTGGGTCTAGGCTCTTGAGCCGTGACAGTCAGATTAACATCCTACAGATGCTTTGGATGAAATGTAGCACTAGAGCAGCTCTCAGTGAGTGAGTGAAAGGTTAAAATGTTTCTCAGGTTCAAAGCAAAGTGGAACGCTCGCCTGCCAGTCAGTGTGGAAAGCCTGTTGATCTGACAGTGAGCAAGAAAGCACTGAAGGTTTAAATGAAACTGCATCCATTCAGCACCATTTTCCACTCAATTTATTTTCTCTACATGTTCGCTTTTCTACTACTCCACTGAAACTTTTCCACTACATGAGGCCTCTTAAAGTTGAGTAAACCTTCTGCAGTTTGGTTATAAAAAAAACCCACTGGATTAACTGACATGCCTCTGCATCCTTGTGGACTGAATGAAATGCTTAGACCAGTATATTTTAATCCCTGATATTATATATCAGGGATATGAAGGTTACTTTAGTCTAAAGTCAGTAGACTTGTTTGTGATGGCCTGAATCACTTTATAACCCTTGTGGCCTGAAGCATTTATTAATCGAATGAATGAATAACAAAAGAAAAAGTACATTTTTTTCTCTTACCCAAAGCACACATATTCAGACAAGAGTCAGTGGTTGAGTGGGGAGTTGAGTGGTGGAGCTCTGTGTACGTCTCACAGATAGTATTGTAGTTTATTCCTTTAAGACTGGCCTGAACTTGTCAGAAAGAAAGCTAAGAAAGCTAATTAAACTACAGCACAAAAATGAACAAGAAAGACTAAACAAACATTTTACAAATGTACTAAATTGGCTGTTTGCAAACCCACTAGAATATTATGTAGCCTAGCCTTTTCTTCCTTTTCCACAACACTGGCGACTGAAATGGAAAATTCTCAGACATTAGCTCTTTCAAATACAACAAGATTTAGTGTGTTGGATGTAATGCTGTTTATGTCTTTGGGTGACTCGTTTTTATCTGTCAGCTGTAAAAAATCAGTGAGGAATAGCAGTCAGTCCGATTTTATGCTACTTACTTGAATAGTACTCTGCATAACCTGTAGCCGTTTAGGCCTCTGGCCTGAATTGGCCTATAAACAAATTAGACTGTTTTTTACGGTGCCTTTCACTGACTGTAAATGCATTAGCAATATATTTTTCTCCCCTAATCACAGTTTCCTCACTTCAGAGGTGTGTGGTTTGGAGAAAAGCCCCCTCTCTCCCATACTGGCCCTTTGAGACATAACTCACATGCGTTCATGCGTGTCCCGATAAAGGTGGTATTTTTTTCATGCAATTGAACAGAGGCCCTCTCAATCCTCAAACTTTGTAGCCTCCTTTTATGGGTTTTTTTCTCATGAGTGCTCACAAACCAAAGACAGCAATGCTGTTGTCAAAGCTTTAAATAGCTTTAAAGTGTTTCGTAATGACACACTTTGTTCCAAACCAGATCCAGCAAAATGCAAATGTGTTGCCCTAATGTGGGACATCCTTTGTATTTTTTGTGCCTTAACACTACAGAAGTCCAAAATACAAAAACTATCCCACATTAGGGCAACTCTGCTTTTCTTCTCTCTGCTGTTAGTAGCAGTTAACCGAACACTGAGGTTTAACATCTCTGTGTCTATAAAACGTTACTCTTTAACTGAGTTATCACTAAATCTCGTCAAGTAAACAGGAATTTATCCACAGCATGTGGAGCATTTCAAGCCTACACTCAGCAGAAGTTGGATGTACGTAGGCAAAACCACCCCCTTTTTTCTCTTTTCTTTTATTTGGTTAGGCATTATCCCTTTGAAATGAGATCAGTTTCAAGTTGCATTTTTAAAAGCCCTTTTGCCTAAGAAGGTCCCCTCATGCTATTTAGGTGAAGGAGTGGTGATAATATACAGTTTGCATACTACTGGCGCCAGACTGACTAGCTGTGTATGTGAGTGAGTGAGTTAGGATCCTGGCAATTACTGCCGCCACTCTTAAAGAGACAGACGCTATTATGGCTTTTCTTTCTTCTCCCCTTCATTCTCCCTCTAGGCGAGGTCACTACGTGTTCACAAACTTTTCTTCTTTTGTGCTCTTGGTGAGGGCCTCTACAAGCTCCCATTCTTTCTTTCAATCGTTTTCTCGTTTCACTCCACATGTCTGCAGATATCGTTTTAAAGAGTTTGTTGTAGGTTTAATACTTTAATGTATCAACAGTACTCCAGCAGAGTTCTGGCCTTAGTTCAATCATGTAGCAGGAGCCCCCTTACTTATTCAGATTTAGTGACAGGACCAGTGAATAAAAAAAAATGGCTTTGCACTAAACATGGGTTTGCTTTGCTCCTGACAGTCTTTGATAGATTCAGGCTTTTTCTTCCTGCTGCTGTTTTGTGTTGGGTTGTAAAATGCAAAACACTCCAACAGTCAGAAGCCAAAATGGTGAATGATTTTGTGTTATTGCTTCACATTTTAAAGGTAGCACAAAAAGTGTAAAATATCTGTAATGGCTGCTGAGTGCTAAAGTGTATCTCAGATCGTCATCTTCTTTTAACAAGAGTTGCATTTTTTTATGTGTGACTTTAAATTGCCTTGGGTAACATTTCAAATTTGTAATGTTGCTTTGTTTGCTGACCTATTTATCTTCATAAACTGTAACAAAAATAGACCCTCTGCACATCATTGATGATGTGGCAGTAGCAGAATCATTACAGTTTCAAGCCTTAGTTGCGCTGTAAAGTTAAATGGCACAGTAATTTGTGCATGAAACATGTCTGTAATTCTCCATTGTAATCCTGCTTCTCTTCTTCTTCAGAGTCACCTCCTCCTCCGTACTCAAGGCTTTCCCCTAGTGACGAACACAAGCCACTGGGTAAGCATCTCTGTAGCAAAGACACACACACACACACACACACACACACACACACACACACACATTTAAACAAACATCTAAAAATATGAAACACTTTTTGAGTGCGGCAATTCTACATTTAATGTAAGTTCTTCAGGAGTATCTATACAACGCAATCCAGGGATGAAAGTGCACTAGATGGAATTACATTGCATTAAGGTGAAGCGACTTTTTCAAGAATTATAGTTTAAGTTTTTATAGGTTACGAATATATCAACACACATCTCGCTGTGTTCACAGGAACTGATATCTTACCAGCAACTTGGTTACCGTCCTATAAATCGACAGATCTATTTGGAGTTTCCACATTAGCCAACAAAAACTATGTAACAAAATAACCTGGCCCTTCTAGTGAAGTCACTGCCTTCGGCTCTCACCCGCTGGACGAATCCCTGGCTGTAGAGAGGGACAGAGAGGAAGCAAACAGTACAACAACGTGAAGAATTTTAATGGTGGCAATTAGGCACAGTGACCAGGAATGTGTGCGGTAGCTGAGAGAGAGCGGAGACTGCAGCCAGCATCCGGCAGGCCCATTTTCAACATGCCAGTGTGGAGGCGGCCTGGGCTTGGGTCTGGCTGCGGTGAGGGCTGCTTGAGCCTGGCTGTGGGTCGTAGGCTAGGTGGGGATATCCCCACATTACCACCACCCAACCCTAGGGGAAGAGTGTGGACAGGGGCAAATTGGAATTATGCCATTTTATGAAGGGCTGACTCTTGTGGTCAGCAGTTAGGTTTGGTCATTGTGTTGGTTAGGGCTTAGTTTTTTTGTTTTTTTTTTAAACATAAGATGAATCGGGTATGATTACAATCAACTATTGCACATGCACTGCAGAATTAGTGCAAAGAAACAACATGGTGTTGCATGTGCCATTTACTGAGATTCAGTGGAAGTTAAATGCTGTTATTGCTGTTAAGTCTAAAATATTTGTTAAAATGTATTTATTTCTTACTATATTTCTTAAAATCTGTACAGATCTGTTCTAATTGAGCTGTGCATTTCTTTTAAGATGAACAGCATCTAGTATGTGTAGTTAATAGTAATAAAGCCGTATGATAGTATATTGGCATGCCACATGCTCAGATCCAAATGGAAATCAACCTAAAAGTGTAGTCGGGTGCTGGTACAACGTATAAAATAGACGCGTCCGCTGTAACTGAGCTGCAAGTATTTGACAAGAGTTTACATGCTAATGTCACACTAATGGCCTCCTCTTCTCTCAGATCTGTCAGATTCCACACTGTCTTACACTGAAACGGAGGCTGCCAGCCTGCCAAACATCACCCAAGGGGAATTCTCAGGTGAGTCTGCTTTTTTTTTAGTCCTAAGGCCTCTGAACAAGAAATCACTCAGCTTAGCATCTGTGTCAAAAGTGGCTATGCCTTGTATTCTAGGCATTCTAGACAGTGTGTTAGCAGCCTCTGCTATGGCTGTCAGATTTGGTTCTGTTGTTCCAACCTATGAGGTAATATCACTGTTCAAACAAAAGCTACGTGCCTGCATTGGTGACCTTGTGTCAGATATTTGCTCTCTTTTTTCACATTGCTAGAGGGAAGAGTTTGTGGAATGAATCATCCAACAAGCCATTTCCCCATGAGGCAATGTTATACTAGTGGATATCATGTTTTATCATACCTGTTCTGAAAGATTACTCCACACGTCAGCCAAGGCAAACGAGCCAGAGTTCCAGATGAAAGGCGAAACTCCTCCAAACTCTCACTGTTCCATTTGCCTAATGGGATGGGAAAGGGTTAACATGTGGTGTGCAAACAAGGCATAGATGATAGCCACCCCCCCCCTTTTTTTTTTAAGTGCTGTTTTTTGTCAATTGAGGATGTGGGCTCTTGTGTAGTTGGGGTAAATGTGCAAACTTTGCAGGTAATTTGTTTTTTATGTTGTGCTTTACTCCTCCTCATTAAAGGCCATTAGGAGTGGGGCGAGCGCGGGCGCAGATAAAGCTTACATTGTGCGACCGACCGAGGCGTAGCGGGCCGTGCTGGCTACAGAGCTAGCCTCCCCTCCTCTGTTTTTCTTTCAGAAATATTTGAGTGGGATCAAATTGTAATAAGATCCAAGCTTGCTGGGACCCATACTCGCTTGAACACACACACACACACACACACACACAGTGATGTTTTATAAATGACCATTTGCACATGCACACACACACACACACACACACACACACACACACACACACACACTCACTCACTAACATGCAGACCCTTTTTCCACACATGCACACACACACACACACACAGTTACAGCTCTATTTAGGCAGGCTGAAAGTAGGCTGCAGGGAGGGGATGGGGGTGTAGGGCATTTTTCTGCTCTTGTGAATGGGGCCACACTAAGAGAAAAGAGGAGAACCAGCCCTGTCCTTTCTCTTGATTTGAGACAAAACACTCCCCTCTCAAGGCATGAATTCAACATGCCTGTCTCATAAAACTGGAAGCATGCATAGGATCATGGTCACAATGGAGTGAAGTACTGAGGCCTCTCCTACTCTGTATGTCTACACACTATACTAGTGTAGTGTTATGTTGCTACATACTGTGATGCAAAACAGTTTGCCACAGTGGCCTGTATATTCATACATTTCCTATCTGCAAGCTAGCTAGGTCTCCCCTATAGCGTGAAGGTACAGCGAGTTTGACGGCTTCCTCAAAGCCAAAGCAACTTTTCAAACAATTGCTAATACAGTGGTAGTTGATATCTCAACATATTTAACAAAGGAAGAAGAAAGAATAGAAAGTCAATATATGTTCATCCCCAATACCTTGATTTACCAAAAAACGTTCATCTAGAAATATGTCTGCATGATCACAGCACACAATGATTGGAGAAAGGGTTTCTTTACATATTTTATCAGTAATGCAAAAATCACAGTACAATTAAGAAGTGATGAATTGTGCTACCCTGCCACCTTTCTCTCCGATCTGGGAATATGGGAAAAACATAGTTCACATTCAAGCAGCATATATGAATGGAGCTCCAGTCCAGATGGCCAAACGCTCGGCCTCACTTCACATTCATGTATCCATTCACTGCTACTCCTTGGGCAAGCGTCACTCCCTGTGTCAACAAACACTGTTTCAAACACTAACTCTGATTCTAGCTGTCTGTATCTGGTGAGGAGTGGGTCTGTGTGAACTGCCTGGGTTTGACAGGGCTCTGTGTTATTCCAGTGTGCACAGAGAGTCATTTTTCATCTTCTTTTTTTTCGGGCCATACCGAGGGCCATTTCTCCACCGACCAACTAGCTTCATTTGAACAACATATGCTTTGTTTTCCCTGATCGAATAAAGCGGAAACCAGCAGTAATCGTCAGTGTAGGAGGTTATGTTGCGACCTTGTGGTGAGGTCAATCTTCCCATAGTCCCTAAACATCTTTGCACCGCCCTATTAGCTGCTGCTTCGTGTGACTAATTATGTTTATCTTGGGCTGCTTATTGTGCTGAATGGTTTAAGAAATGCTGTTCCTTCAGAATTCCCTTGGTGTGCTTGCAGAAGAGAGAGAACCTCTCCAGGGCTTATCAGCACACCTCTATTTCCATCTCCAGCTCAAGCACCCCACCTTCCTCTCTAGCCTAAGGAAAGCAGAGATCAATCAAGCAGCACTCAAATGTGTGGTCCCCCGCCCATCTCCCTCATCCACACGCAGGAACTAGTAAAGCTGTTAAAAGTGTGGCCAGGGGGCAGATGTGGGGGGAGTGGGGGATCTGCCTGCTGCAGATTGTAGCCCCCGGGCTACTGTAATACCTGCTCCTTACACTTATCCCTCGCTGTTTGACAATTGCTGCGGAGCACGTCTCAACTGGACTCGTGAGATGAGGCCTTGGAGGGAAAGTTTTCTTTTTACTTGAAAACATTCAATAGCCAGAAACTATTGCCTGTTAGATAAGTTTTTGTGCCTGATTCGGTTATTCAAACTAAACGGAAAAATATTTGGGTTTACAGTTCATGCACTTTCCTCGATTAATTTATTTCTCTGCAGCTTCTCCACATTTATGTGGAGGTTTTTACTTTTTGTACCCGGGTCACATCTAATGAGAATTGGTATTAGCAGGGTGGCCTTGTTTCTGTAAGAAACATTATCAAAAATAACTACATGAAAGCCCATGAAGAAATGGCCAATTATGGTTTTGGTTGTTTAGTGCAGTTTCATGTATGTCTGTAAGTACCGTCATATGCAACGGTTTGGGCACTTTTTCAAACTGTAAAACTGAATCTCAAATGGCTCATAACATGCCGGGGAACGTACAGTATTATGTGTTCCATATAGTGGGTATTTACTTATTTTCAATTTAAAAATAAATAAGCATTTAATTTGTCCAGGTGTGTTCATAACAATGTAAATGCTTGTAAATACAACCCTGGAGAGGTTGTACTGATAATCTTCTCACTAATATTTAGATGATGTGCTTGATTATTGTCTACAGTTTTCTACTGCAATTGATTCTTCCTCCTAGTTTGAATTAATCCTGTATAAATGTAAACCGTTTTAAATTAAAGCTGATATTCTGGAGTCTTTGAACTGTGAAGAGCAGATACAACAAAAACTGTAACTGTCCATAAACACAGACTGCTCTGTAGGTAGGCATTTGTTAAACACTAGTGATTTTGCTTAAGTGTTTGTTTGTATGCATGAGAGTGTGTGAACTGGGTGTGCTACTGTGATTAGGCCTGTCTGCCTCCATCTGTGTTTGTTGCTATCAGCCTTGATTTGTGTAGTTTTTTACATGCTTGCAAGTGGAGGGTGCTGACGTCTTGGTTAAGAAAACATGGTGTTTGGTGTTTGCACATTATCTGTGCACAGTTATTGATTAAATGTTCCATTTTCCACTTGTGGTCACTAAACATGTGGCTATGGGATGACACATCTGTGTGGTAGGTTGTGTGTGTGTGTGTGTGTGTGTATGCTCAATCTGTGACTGGGTAGTCATGTAGAACACCTGTTTCCTTGCTCGTGGTCGTGTGGACATTAGAACGATGCCCTTTGAAGTTTTTGCTCATTGCTTCCTGTATGACTATGTGTATTAGACTGTGTGTTTCCCTTTTGCATTGGGTGTGTGTGATCTGTATGTTTTGCACGTTCAGGCTACCAGGTGTGTAACAGCGTGGAGACACTGCCTACTCACTGCCAGTGCCTCCAAAGACTTTCATCTAGTGTGTGAACACAATAATTTTTCAATAGAGCATTCTATATTTATATTGAACCAGCTTAATCATTATATTCTGAATTTTCTGAAATAAACTCACATAAAATAATTGTAATAATAATTAAAAATAAAACAATTAGGGATGCAAAAAATGTTTAAACGCGACCAAAATTTTTGAATGCTAAATAAATATTTTCATAGTTTTGTAGCAGATTTATTCTTTTAATAGTTTAATAATAATAATTTCTTTCAGTGTTTCAGTTTTGGTTTTTGGCCAAGTGTTTCCTCATTTTCGTTTTTCGGTTTTGGCCAAAAATAATCATTTTGGTGCATCCCTAAAAATAATTGAGTATAAAATAGAGCTATAATGAGTATAAAGAGTGTATCTTGAGTATAAATACAATACTTGTTAGCATATTTAATAGTTAGTGAGTAATGTTTTACATATATTTATGATCTATTAAGGTATTTTGAGGCCAAAATGTCAAATAACAAAAGTGTAATATTATTTTCTGCTAAAAATAATGATGAAAAGCATTTCCACATCTACTTAAATGCACAAATGTGTTTTTTTCATGTACATTTTTGAATATACTTTCTCAGTCAGTTTTCTCCTCTTGTTTTAGTGACCTATAGTGAGAAGTAAAGAACAGCATGTTTTGTTAATGCCAACAATAGCTGCAAGAGCTACTCCATGCTGAAGACTGTACAACAGAGTTTTGTGGAATCAATCATTAATGTCCTATAGTGGTGGTCTGTATCAAAAGAGTGTCTATAGTAGGGCTGCAACAACTAATCGATAAAATCGATAATAATCGATAATGAAATTCGTTGTCAACGAATGCCGTTATCG
>JBBPDH010000018.1:2565711-2577565 GCA_037974565.1 Clupeocharax schoutedeni
AGGCTTCATTTACAAGACATGTCTTGTTGATGCTTGGCAGTAGGCGTGTCTTCCACGTCGGGAGCGCAGCAGCGGCAACCAATCGCTGTTGAGCAGATTTGACTGGTGGGCGCTCACGGAGAAACGCCTCCGTTGAGCGTACACGTGAACGCAGCCTGAATGCGCGCGTAGTACAGCGCATGCGAAAGATCGGTTTGATATGTGCGAGTGAATGGCCGATCACCGATCAGGCCAAAAATCGGCCATTTCCGATCGCTGGCCGATCAATCGGTGCATTCCTAATTGTGATGTATGTTGTTATAGAGTAGTGTTCACTGCTTTCATTTGAAATATAATGTTAAATCAAAATCAATGTTCTACTGCTAAGATAAAGTTTTTATCGGGATCAGAACTACAAAGGCTGTTAGCGTAATTCACGAAGGTTTAATTACTCTGCCTTGTTACATCTATCTATACCTGTTGGCGTGTGAGTTACTAGCCTGAGGAGCATGACCCTGCAGAGTGTGATGTTTTCATTCTTCTAACGCACCCACTTTAGCTCCTGGAAGCCTTTGGAATAAGCTGGTTGAATCAGGTGGGGTTTAATAAAGTAGTATGCTGAGCTCTGGCGTGCTGTGGCCCTCAAGCAGCTTGACGCCACTGTGTTATGCTAACAGAGTAGATGTATTTGCCACAGAACTGGATTTTGAATTTCCTGTTGTTGCTATTATTTCACTTTCTTTTTCTCTTTCTCTCTTTCTCTTTCTCTCTCTCTCTCTCTCTCTCTTTTTCTCTCTCTCACTCTTTTCCACTGTTCTGGCCAAGTCGAGATGATGTAGTGGCTGTCTTAAGTAACATGTGCTGCAATCAAAAGGTTGAATGTAGTGCAAAGTTGTCAGCCTAACTTATATTGGCACCAGCTTATTTTAAGATTTTTCCAGAACACCGTTGGCATTGTGGAGACATGTTTTCATCCTCTCCCCCTCTGCTCATGTTTGCTGCTTGTAAATGTGGAAATATTATTCATTCGGACCAAATATGATCCATCAGCAGTGGGAGCAGAGCTTCTAATCTTTCCTAAGACAGGACGGCCCCGTCAGCTTTGCTACTCCGACTGGACTACGAACAAATTCCATCATCTCTGTGGCCACACAGAAAAACGTGAATGATCACTGATTGCTTAGTGGAAACACTGCTTTATTTTGGATCTGTTTTAAGCAGTGCCAAATTATACTGTTTTTTCCATGTTGTGCTTGAATTAGAAGATTTCTGAGTGGTTTTGGTACTTTTTTGAAGGGAGAGTGTGGAGAAAGCTACTTTGGGGCAATTCATAAATGAAAGTACTTACATAATGAGTAACAAAAACGGTGGGAGAAAGTGATGGAACAACATTAGAGAAGAAAGAGTGAAACACACCACCTTGAATCAGCCGCACGGATCAAAGTACGTAAGTAAAGTGCCATTTGTCATCCACCCTTATCCAGAGCAACTTATATTCATTAGTCACAGGGACAGTCTCCCTGAAGCAACTGATGGTTAAGTGTCTTGCTTAAGGACACAGTGGTTGAAAGTGGAGTTTGACCCTGTAACTTTGTGGTCCTCAGATTCACATCCAAGTGTTTTGCCCCCTAGGTTGCTCCCACCCTGTAGTGTGCGCCATGTTTTCACCTATTTGCACTGGTGGTGTGATGGAAGGCATCATACCTGGGTTATTTGGATCAGTTGATGTGTGGAAAGAAAGAGTCCCTCTGAGTAGCAGGATTCTGACTTTTGGCCAGCAGAGAAATTACACATTTGTGCTGCCCTTCAATGCTTTTTATTGAGGACTTTACAAACACTTTTCTCACAGGCTATTTACAGACGAGGAAATTATATTCCTCTCTGGTTATAGAGGGATCACTGTTTTATGTAATATAAATGTATGGTTGTTGAGGATCTGAATGCTGAATATATGGACCCAGACACACCAAGCCAACAAGTAAGAAGTCCGCAAAGGTGGTCAAATTGCGTTCAAGCTACATGTGTGAATGTAAAAGTAAACCATCACTATTAGCCTTGCATTATGTAATTTATACCATGTTTATTCATAATAATATGGAATAAGATTTGATACCACAGGCCATCAGAACTCTGAATGCCCATACATGACTAGTATCCAATGTGCTGCCTCACTGTATACTTCATACACTTCTCATATTACATTCAGTCTTTCAATAGCACCTGCATTTTACCTTCTGTTTACAGCCACAACAGGCACACTTACGTCTTGTTATTTGATAAGCTTATAACTTACCACTCACTCAATGAGGTTTAATGCTGCTTACTGCCTCTTGTGCATTACAAAACCTATGGTGCGATATCATTCATGCTGGTGGATTTATATCTCTCACACTTTGTCTGCGTTTTTGAGACTAAAAATGATTATGGTATTTAATGCAGTTGTATAGTTTGAACAACAATGTGGGTAAACAGGTAGCACCACTACAGCACTGTTTTGGTTTCCCACCTTTAGTGTCTTTAGCCATCAGTGCAGCAGCATAACTGTGGTCATCGTTTTTCTTTATTCAAATTATGTCCAAAATGTTGGGAGAGTATTGTGTTGTGACTATTGGATTGTGAAGTACTGTGAATTGTGTAGGAGTGAGTGATACATTTTCTTGATACACAGTGTGTTACAATATTGAGGTGATCAGAGAAGCATATAATGGTTTTTATTCAACATTTGCCCCTCTCTAAATCCAGTGAAACTGCACTGTTCTGTAATTCGTTAACTTGAGTTATTTTGTGCATACTGTCTTATTTTCCAGAGAGAAATAAACATTCTTGTTATAAATATAAAAAGTAAAAAATGTCATAATTGCACACCTGAATGTGACCATACATAATGTGCACAGAAAATAAGTATTTAGCTACGGAACAGTAACTTGTTATGTAACTATGTGCTTGTTTATTTGCACAATGTAATTGCAAAATACTATTAACAATAAATAAGAAATTTCAAAATTCCAATATTTCTCGCCACAAAGGGTTATTTGACATGAATCTGTCGTTCCTCTCCTTGGCCTCACTCTCTGCATGTGTGTGTGGTTATGAGTTGTTGTGATTGAAACAGAGCACATGGATGGCGGCATCCTGACAGAAGACATTTTTCCTGAGTGTATGCAATCCGGCAGGTCGATCAATAGTTGGGCAACCACGAGTCAAGTGTGTGTCCTTCACCTCGCAGACACATGCTCCCCAGATTCATAGCATTTGTCTTAAACTAGCTCAGTCTTACAATTTTATATAAAAGCGTATCTGCAGTGTTTTATTCAACTGCCAGAGCCCATCGCCTGCTTAATCACTGGATCTGTGTTTGGATTGGAGCGCGGATATAAGGATTACTGTTCCCGCTGATGAACTCATAAGGGTTTTCTCAGTATGCTGTGGCACACCTGTGGGACCTGCATGGAGGGAAAGTATGGTGTGTGATGGGAAGTGTAGTTTGCCTTTCTGTGGTTGCTCCAAGAATTCTGCACAGCTCTCTGCTTGCACTGTTGGCAGCAGAACAGCATCTGGGTTTCCCCTGTCCCTCTGGCTCAATCCAGTGCTGGATTCACCTGTAGAAACGAGAAGGCTTACTCATGCTTGCTGTCATAAGGAAACATTGTATCTCAGAAACGGTTACTTTATTAGGGAATAAAACATTCCTAACTCGGGTTTATTATTCGAGTTTATTATTCAGTTATTATTCATCTTAGAAACTAGCTATCTATTATGACACCTGAAAATGTACTTTGAAATAAAACTTAAAAGGTTTGCTTTTCACACTTTCCTTTGGTCCATACATCATGATATTGTTCAGAGTGAAAATCTGAAAACTGAGTTACAAGCATTTCTCAAAATAGCGACAAATCCCTTGTACACTTTCCTCCAGACAGCCTGGCTTGCTTGTTTCTGTGGCCTCAGACGCCTCATGTGTTGAAGTGTGAACAGCAGTGAGTGCTGGGGGCCGGGGCAAGGCTGGACCTGTGCTGGAAGAGCCAAGAGCTGGGCTTTAAATGAGGCCGAGGTGTGAATCTTATGGTCATCTTACCAGGCGTCCAAGACCATCATTAACACCACAGAGCCTTAGAGCAAGGATTAAGGCATTGGCTGAGTAATTCAGTTCCAGCTTGCTTGATTTCCTCAGTCTTCTACCGAGTGCACTGGTCACTGATCATAGTTATGGCTTCAGTAAGTTAGTAGGGTTTCACTATATATTTTTTTTTATCCTATATATAGATGGTCTGGATGGATTTAGTAATGAATCAGTCCATTTCCAAATGTTAATTTATTTGCCATAACAGAGCAATCTGAGCTTTAACCAGACAACAAGCTTCCATCAGTGTATTTTTGTACATTGGCACATCACTGTCAGAAAATGCATCAGTCTTGTAGTAGGTATTTTGTCTGATGGCAATTAGTCAGACGTTGTTTATTCTACAGCCTTTTGGGCAGGTTAGAAAGAATGTGTAGCAGTGGTTTCCAATCATGGTCGTCTAGTGCTCCCCTCCCCTGCATATTTTAGTGTTTCCTGTTCGGATGTGTTAGAGAAGTGAACACACTAATGTGCTGGGAAGGGGTCCTTCAGGACCAGGATTCGCACATAGAAGGGCCTGACAGATCTATTGTTTCACAAATAAAAGTAAAAAAAAAAAGTAACCAATGCCTGAAGTCTGTATATTTCATTGTATGAAATTATATCAGCTGATATAAAGGGCTGTTTTCAGCTCCTCAACATATTGGTGACAAAATATTCTGTTTCTAGTTTTTGCTGACTGCTGCTGTTGGTCTTTGAGCGGTTGTTTTACTTTGGCCTGTTTGTGTGTTCTGGTCTGTGCTCACTCAGGCTTTCTTAATGTCGCTGAAACACATTACAGGCCCTGTGGAGAGTGAGAGAGAGAGAGAGAGAGAGAGAGAGAGAGAGAGATAGAAGGAGGCGGCAGAGGGAAAAAGAGAGGGAGAAGGAGAAAGAAATCCATCTGTGTGAGAGCACAGGGCCGGTTAGTGCATCTGGCTGATAGAGCAGTCTTTGATGGCAGAGATAGCACAGACGCCAGCCTAAATGCGGCATGTTAGTGAGTTGTAAGTTGCCCTGTAGTGATAGTTGTCTAAAAAATCAGAGCCGTACCACGTCGAGAGAGGGGGTTGGGGGGGGTTTGGGGACCTGGCTTGCTGTGGTTCAGTTTATTATGTTTCAGTTTTTCCCACTCAAAAGAACCCTGCAGTCCCCCAACAGCAGCCTCCATGTCCAGCCAGAGTAGGAAAAAGAATGCTCCAGTCTGTCAAGAGTGGCGTCAAAAGATGAATTCTGTCCACTATAAAACTGCACTCTTTCTCTTTCCCTTCCTCCCTCCTCTTTGCCCTTGTCCCTCACTCCCTCCCTCTCTCCCCCTCACTCTCTTTCTCTCTCACCGTGTATCTCTCTCTCACACACAAACACACTCTCAGTCTGTCTCCCCCTCTGCCTGTCAGGCCAGTGGTAGAGTCTAATAGCTGGAGGGGAATCTAATCCTTGGCACAGGATAAGAGACTCCAACTCCCCCTCCTTTCTCTCTTGCTCTCTCTCTCTCTCTCTCTCTCTCTCTGGTTAAAGCGGGCCGGCAACAGTGCTCACTCTCTCTCTCTCTCTCTCTCTCTCTCTCTCTCTCTCTCTGAGTTGTGGAGGAATGAGTTCATCTTTTCAGAATTCCCTGGATTAGAGGGGGGATGAAAAAGAGAGGGATGTGGGCCTGCAGTTTGGTGGGAAGAGGCGACAGGCCCTCTCTGCTTTGCTGCCGTTTGCCTGCCTCTCCCTCTCTTTCTGGTTGTGAGGTTTTGCCCCGGGGCTGTTCTTTTCTCTCCGTTCTTGTTCTTTCTTTCCTTCTCCGCATGGTGCTTTTAAAAGCATTACTGCATAATAAGAGTGGATTGTCATTGAAACTCTTGAGACCTTTTTGTGTACTTTAGTAGTAATTACTCCCAGCTCACCCTGATGAAGAGCTGGGGAGGTAGGGTTGGGGCAGGAGCTATGGGGGTGGTCCCCTCTTTAACCCCTCTGTCTGTCACGCGCTGGGCCGTGAGGCCCAGCCGTGAAGCTTGCCTGTGTCGACAGAAAGGCGCGACGAGACTGGGACTTCATCTTAGAAAACTTTATTCAAAAATAAACTAGGCGCGAGGGCCGAAAACAAAAGCAGCATATCACTGAAAACAGAACGGGAAACACAAGGGCTCAAAAACAATACCAAACTCACTAGAACAGAAAAGACACCACTATATATACACAGACTAAACAGGACACAGGTGGAACAAGGGGATCACGTGACTGGAGGAAGGGGATAACATTCAGGTGACTGGGGAAACAGAACAAGCACGTGAGACAAGACAGACCAGAACAGAATACATGCATAACTATAAACAAGGTTCCTCAGCAAACGCTGGTATGTAAACTAAGAAACAAAACCAAAGAACAGAAAAACACAACCTGGCATGACCTTAGCGTGCCAGCCATGACACAATGTAATGAACAGTTACTTGAATATTATAATTATTCGGCCAAGGCCAAACATTTACACTCTGTATTAACAGGTTTGACTTGGTTTTTTTTTTTTTTTACTTTTTCTCTTTGGGATTCTCTCCATTTAGCTCCAGTGGTAATAATTAAGACTAAAAGAATTTGATTACAAAATCGCAGTTTGATAGAGTCATGAGACCTACAATTATCAGATCACAAGATCTACAAAGTAATTATAGCCTATATCCTCAACAATGTTGTTTTAAGGTTAAAGTGGGAAATAATAAGAAAAAATTAGGAGTCTGCTTGAGTAAAAAAATATATCTGGTATGCTGGAACACTACTTTCAGTGTGGAAGCCTCAAGCCAGACAAAGTGCATTGTTTTGTTCCTTCAGAGCCACATTACTAGGCTAGGTGCCGCTTACATAAGGCATCTTTGATGAAATCTGGCCTTATAATTTGTTTCCTTTACCTTGGATGAACTGTGTAAAATCTATTTATGTTTATGTTTTAGACACTTACAAAGTGAATTCACATGTTTCAGTTCCTTTACCATTTAGCTTAAGATATTGCATGCCACGTTACTATGTGTATTTTTGGCCACTGGACCACAAAAAGGCCAGAAAAGTGCTGATATTTTCCCCAAATCATTTAGCTCTACCTCTGAGAATCATCAAAATTGGCGTGTGGCTCAACACCTCATATTTAAATGGTTTAAATGGGTTTTAGATGACACAAGTTCTCAGTCATATGAGGATTTCTTGCTCCCTCCCATTCATCCACCCTGTCGCATGTCAGCATACATTAGTGAGTTATTTACCCAGAATAGCCCAATTGGGGTGTGCTCTCCTGTTTCTACCGGGGTCCTGGGGCTCCGGTGCTTTAGCCCTGCCGGAGGCCCCTCTGCCAGGGGCCATGGTGACTGGGCCGCTCCAGGGACTGCTGCTCGACCCTCCCTCTGTGAAAAGACTCACTAGATTCAGAGTCTGCACCTCCTCCCTAATACACTGAAAACTTCTCTGAGGGCAGACAGGTCTAGAAAAAGAAAATACTTACGTCTAGGTCTAGGTAAGGGTGTTAAAAGTCAGTAGGAAGTATTCTCCCATGTCCAGATTATACCAATATATATATATAGTTTCTCTGTATGTTTAAAAGTGCATGGATATTTTAGGGCTGACAATGGCGATGTGCTAGGACATAAGTTTCCATACATAGGAAAATGTATAATGTATATATTTTTTATGTCGCAGATACCCTAGAAGATGCGTTTGGCAAAAGAGCAATGAATTGAAAGCATACTGATGGCTGGGTCAGGAAGCTGTAGCATGGATGCAATGAATTTTAACAGAAAACATAAAATCATTTAGCAGAAACTTTTATCCAAAGCGACTTACATTCTCTATCTACAGGGGACACTTTTCCCCTGGAGCAACTTGGGGTTAAGGGTCTTGCTCAGTGACCCAGTGGTGGCGCTGAAGGTAGTATTCAAACCTATGACCTCTTGGTCCAGAAGCAAGTATCCTACCACTAGGCCACCACCACCCATCATCAGACATCACACTGTGGCAAACTTATTAACAAATTTCAGAAAACTGGAAATGTTGCAGATCAACTGCAAAAAGTGGTCCAAGACAAAACAATGGCAATCATGTAGAGCACATTATATAAATAAAAATGGTTATCCAAAATAACATGTTTATTTCTCATTTTCTCATATGTATGGAAACTTGTGTGTGTGTGTGTGTGTGTGTGTGTGTGTGTTTCATCAGATTATACTAATTTGCTCACACTAAATTGCATTCAAAAATATAAATAATCAACTCTGATGTGATGTGCACTGCTTTAGAGTGCTACAACTAATACAGGGAAGGGCTTAAGTAGCATATAGGAGTAGAAAATCCAACAGTGCACAATACAGTAAGAGAAAAGGACATGACACAGAGAACTTCAGAGAAGAGAATCCAAAATGGATAGCAAATTACACCATAATGGACTGTGGATCACTGGGTTAGTACATTTCTAGATCTCACAAAGGAGGAAGCACACAAGTAGGGGTAGAACAAGGTTCAGGAAAGAGAAGGGTTGCAGTTGAGGAAGGTTTAGGGAAGACAGTGGGAGTATAGTTCTCAGAGTACATTATCAGAAGGAGAGTGAGGCTCTACTGACGTGCATCATATGCAACACATACGCTTTCTCAGTCTTTGTTCAAGCAGTATTAGGTGATGCACATGAAATAAATGATTGTTATTCATGTTAAACCTGTTTCCCTGTGAATAAGAATAAGTATATCTGTATGTTTAAACGTGCATGAATATTTTAGGGCTGACAATGACGATGTGCTAGGCACAGGTAGCACCTACTCTCAGTCTTAATTGAAAGAACAAGTGGAAAGAGAGGTTAAAGGGCGTGTGTGGTGGCGCACTCGATAGCACGGCTGAGGTGAGAGGCTGGAACAGAGCCAGACTGGATCCCGAGGTGACTGTTTTGTTTTCGTGTGGTTTGTTGTGCTGTTTCCGTTTCCTGGAAATTTCCCCAGCAGAGGAAAAAAAGCTCTGATTAAAGTCAACAGAGGGTGGAGGAGAACACTCTCCTAAGAGGTGCTAGTTATGCCAGGAACAAGGTTTCACCATTGACACACTACAGTTATTATTGTTATTATTGTCAATAATTTTTTGACATAGCCGGAAATATAACATAGTTATGAAAAATTGTAGGTAAACTGGAACTGGACATCGCTCCAGTATCAACTATGGCCAGTCACTCCATAGTTGATACTGTCAGACTACAATAAATACACACTGCAGATTCATACTGGATTAACTTCTCTCCACAATTATTAGTGTCAGACTATGGAAATTAGACACAAGACAGATTCGAACTGGATTAAAATCACTCTACACCTAGGCCTCGTCCACATGGACTTTCGGAATGAACGCGCTCTGAACGCCATAGGCGGTAGCGATTGGTAGCGACGCTTGATCGCCGTAAGAAAGGCATTCGACTGGTGTTAGTCTGACGGCGTTTAACGTCAGCCTGACGCACGATCTGTAGTTTTGTGTATTCACCTGTGGGGGCACTCTGTCCAGAGTGTTTACACGTGTGTCAACTTGGTTTATAGTTCTGCACTGAAAACACGGATCCCTATTCTTTCTTAAAACTCACCGTTTACATTCTTGTTTTAAAAATCCTCCTGATACGGCACCGTAGGCAGGAGAGGAACAAACATCGCCGCTGCTACTGGGTTCACAATTGCTGTCAGATTGTAACTACTGGATTATAATCCCTTCACAGTTATTGCTGTTAAACTGTCAAAACTACACACACTGCAGATCAGATTCATACCAGATTAAAATTATGGATCCCAGTGGTAATCACTTAAATGACAATAACACCCCAGGGAAAATCTCGCTATAAACAGGGCTTTACAAAGGACTGCTGTGTCTTGACTTGAATGTGCCGCATGTTATTACTGAAGTGAAACTTCCTTGGTGCTCATCTGCTTTCCCTCCTGACTGGCACGCTGAGCGGCACTTGTTGCCCTGATAATTGTGTAAATTTGCATGCATCTGTCGTTATTGGCTGGGACTGGAGCTGGCACGGGTGTGGCCCCTGCTGATTCCAGCTGTCAACGGTGTCTATTAACCATGATAAATCACCCCTCCCACTTCTGAATCCAATCAGAAAACCCTCAGGAGAACTCCATGCTGGTCACCTCATGCTAAACGATTTTTTGGACAGTGCAGCGCTAGAGCCAGAACTGACACATCTGTCTGAAGTAACCTATTATCAGACTAGAGCTGGGAGAAGTTTACAAGAGAGAGAACGTACAGGTGCTGAACATCATAAACCAATCTGTTCCCCCTTAAAGTTTTAAAGGTTCGATGCGAGCAATGGTTCAATCAAAGTAAAGAGCAAAACTGAGAAGCACAAGTGTGGAAACAATCTGGATCACTTTTGTCTTGTTCGTTGTCGTTTTACATGCAAACAGATTTACGCACGAACAATCGCTTTTCCAAATAAGTGTGTCTGTTTGTTTGATGATGTTGTAATCGGGCAGAATTGCTCTATTACTCTGAGGCTCAGCTTGACTCAGCACTGTGCTCCAGAGGACTGTAATAAAGCTACATGAATAAATTATGAAGAGGAGGGGGGACAGCCATAATGCAAACTTTAACAAACTGCAATCCGCACAGTATTGTTGTGGCACCAACTCTGAACCAGAGGTTCTCGATGCACTTTGTGTTATGCAAATAGAGCCATTAACCTTCAGTACAGTGCAAGGCTAAAGGACAAGACTGCTCTTTTTTTTATCTTATTTCCAGTCAAAACTGCCATTAAGTACAGGTTATATATATTTCAATGTCAGAAACAAAAACTGAAAACATATATTTAACAGAAAATTGGACAAAAGGCTCCAACACAAAGCATAATATTAAATCACCATTTAATTTGCCCCCTCTACATTTTCAAAAAGACACACAAACAGCTCTGCTTCCACACACCTTAGCTGTTTTGCACATGTGTTTCTCATGTATAGCCAAAAGGGGATCTTAGATAGAGGATCATTCACTTGCATAAAGATAGTGAGAGTGAAAAATAAACAAAAGTTTACAAAAGAATTAAATAAAAATAAAAAAAACAAGATCCCAGTGACAGTTTTGGAGGACCTGACAGACAAACTGTCATTGTCAGATAAACAGCACATAAAGCTTTCATCTTTGACAAACTAATGAAGCTCTGCTCTCTTCAGATCTGAAAAAAAAAATCGTCCTTCCACTGTAAAAAGAAACCTCAAGACTATGGGTCTGAAAGATGGTGTCACTGTTGAAAATACTGAAAAAAGGAACCTCTGCACTGGGACACTCAAACTGGACTTATGAGATGTGAGGTCAGGCTTTCCATAATGAGTGTAAATCTGTAATTATTCCAGACTGAAAGAAGCAAAAAATGCAACCAAATTCTAAGACTGAACTGGAAATACTTGCAAAAAGTATAGAAAAATAGCAATGCATGCTTCCAGAAAAAATGAGATAAGCTGTAATAAAGGTAAATGGTAGATGAGGATAAACAAAGTACCAGGCCGAGCCCCTTTATATTGAAAAAAAATATATATTATATTAAGAGGCTGACGGTTCTATGAAACAATCTCTAATATGTGTTACTTGTTGTATCCTGATGGTGAAAAATGAATAATTTGTTGTAAATAGCCATTTTGATTGGAAATGCAATAAATACAAGTGTGCTCTCTGACTTCTTAAAGTGAAAGTAACAATCTGGTCATACAAGCAGGACAGGAACAGACTGCAGCGGACTGTACGGACAGCAGAAAGGATCACCGGTGCCCCCCTGCCCTCCATCCA
>JBBPDH010000018.1:2577665-2591936 GCA_037974565.1 Clupeocharax schoutedeni
ACAAGGTTCCTCAGCAAACGCTGGTATGTAAACTAAGAAACAAAACCAAAGAACAGAAAAACACAACCTGGCATGACATTAGCGTGCCAGCCATGACACTGTCTCTGTCTTTTACTTCTTTTCACGTTATCCCAGAAGGTGTAAAGCCCTCTGCCTGTCAGGAGCCGTACAAGCTAGGTAGCACAAAAACAGTGCACACAGTGGATTATGTGGATGTAAAGAACCTCCGATTTGGAAGTTTTTCAATGGCATCACTCCACAGAACCACACAGAATATGTTGATACATTGATTTACATTCTGCATTTATAAAATGTTGAAACTACGCTTACCAACTTTGCCAAAATTCTCTTTTAGGGTAGAATGAACACTTTATGACTTTAGATACAGTCAGATCTACACATCTATCCATTGCCAATTTCTCTTTTTTTTGTGATTCCCTTATCATACATCACTAGTGTCCCATGCTCCCACCTCGGCCCAAGGAAACATTGTTTGTAGGTTACAAAATGTTTTCTTTTTCTATTAAGATGTACAAAAATTGATCTGTCTACAGTTCTGTCCAGTCATTACCAACCACAGTGTCTGAGTAAGCTGCATGGCCTGGCTTTGATCCTCCTTATTCCTCAGTGAGAGGAGAAGTGTGTGTATAACGCTGGAGTGGTTACCATGGAGCACTTTCCTTGTTGGTGAACAATCATGCTCTTTGCCCTGCAAAGCACGGGATGAGAAAAGACCTATGAAATGCATTTGTTTACCCAAGTGATTGTGCTGCAGTTTTAACAGGGCATTATGTGCAAGCGTGGACATTCAAAGGGAACGCCTTTGGGTATGTGTGTGTGTGTGTGTGTGTGTGTGTGCGTGTACACATCTTACTTTTTGAAGATGTTTACCAATGAAGCAAAACAAAATGGAGCACAGAAATAAAAGGCTGCCTTCCAGATAGTTGTATGTTTACTTTGAAAGGACCCGGTGCCCTTTGAGGTAATCTTTTTTTTCTCCATCTTTTAGACAGACTGTTGACTGATCTCATTTGGTCATGCTCCTGAGTTATCACCTTTGATCCACTGTTTGAGCATAGTTTGCTGACACCATTGAATCATCCTGATCTGACTGTGGGCTTTAATGTCCATGCACTTCACACAGCTCTGCTTCAAAGGTTTAGCACTTCCCCAACTTCATCATTTCTAGCCTGAATTTATGAAGGGTCTCCAGATCAGATCTCCAGATTTAGATCAGATTTTATGATGATTCAGTCTTGTGAGCTACTCAAAACTAATCTACTATACCTGTTAATGGCTGATGTCAAATGCAGCATAAGCAAGCATGCTTGTCTAGGCTCAAATCTATTGCAATAGCACATTTTAAAGATATACAATATTTAGTTTTTAATTAAAATGTTTTCTCACCTTTAATATGCTCAGTGCAGTTAAATAAGACAAATGATGTTCTGTAACAAAATATGCAGTTGGTTCATGCTTGTCTGCCACTCACCACCACAGTGCCACTTGACTGTGAAATAATAAACCCAGATGTCTAGTTTTAATCACTGACACTAGTTTTTACTAAAGAAAGCCAATTTGAGATGCATTGAAGAGAATTTCTCAGTTCTGTACAGAAATCGTTACACCTTTGGTACATAATAGTTTGAGAACACTTAAGATTTAGTATGATATACGGTATACTGTGCTGATACATTTGGTTAATTGTAGTGCAGTTATAGACTGCAGTAATGAGAACTGCATGGTTCAGGTGAAAGTCCAATGTGACACTTTTCCCTGGTTGTTTGAGCTCAGGCTGAGAGAGACCACCATTGCTGGCAGCGCCTGTGCCTCTGAAGAGACTGACATATAGAAGAGACAGTTGTGAGAATATAATGGCGATAATAACACCTGCTACTTTCCTAATGGATAAACGGAGCTGTTGGGAGGTGGAAGGGTTAAAGAGATGCAAAGTGGTGTAATTGCTCCCAGCTTTCTTCCCTTGCTTTGTGTGTACATGTGTGGGAGCATGTGCCCATGATCTTCTCTGAAATAAGGAGAACACAAAGTCTTCCAGAAACCACACTTTTGTACTGATCTTTTGGATGCTCTCAAATGGGACATTAGATGATCTTAAGAAGGTTCTCAGTTACCTCCTGGGATGAGTGTGGTTGTTTTAATAAATATACAGACACCCAGAACTCAAATTTGTGTTCATGGGCCTACGTAGTTTGTTTATGTTATTGGTAAGTACAGATTTTAGACATACATGGTAAGAAACAATTAGCTGTTTTCAGCATTCTGGTTCTGCAAGGCTATGGGGGTTCCTCTGTTGGACTCCTAATTTAAAAATGGACTCATACATTTTCAGTTTTTCGGCCATAGTGCTAGTCCATGCAAGCTCCTTCACCTTTTTTAGAAAAGACTTAGGGTATGTAGAGAGGACAACTGTTTGCTAATATCATTTAGACTGATAAGCAATCATTTGTTCCACATTGATCTGATAAAATGAGTCCAATTAAGAGCAAACAGAGAAAAGACGCCAGGTCTAATTTAAATTCTCTGTGAGAACTGAGAGGCTATCTGAGAGACAAGAGGCTGAAATACAACAAACCTCATGTTTCACACCCCAGACCCCATGTAATGCTATCCCCAGTCTATATTAACAAGCTAACACTAAAATAATTTTCATTGATGTCCAGGACACACTATTAGTGCTGAAATATGATAACTTTCTGTGGACAATTCTTGCTTAAAGAATGAACAAAAGGGATGTTTATATTTATCATACATTAATTAATCTTAGTGAAGAACATGTGAAGAACTTTTGTTTTCATCGTCTTGTAAAGTTATCGTTTTGGTACAAGGTATCGCCAGCTTTACCTAAGATTTGTGAAATTACAATGCTGGCACTAACAGGGATGGAGCCATTGCCACGGACTGCCTCTCAATCTTCTTACTCACATGCTGTTTTAGTGCACCCTGTGTGTGTGTTGGCTGAGTGTGTGTGTGATTGTGGGGGGGGGGGGTGAATAGCAGCCTGTGAGCTTGAGGTGTTGGTTCATTCACCAGGACCACTGTCACGAGAGTCTCACTGATTTCGGTCTCAGGGGGGAGGCGCAGACAGGAACTTTGCATCCTGCTTGTTTTCAGAATGCTGATGCTCTTTTTCCAGCCTTACCTGGCCTCTCGGAAAGGCAGCAAAAACGTTTGTTCGACGGTTTTAAAACAGCAGCCCACTGTTTGCAGAGGGCAATTAGAGGTGCAGTGAAATGCAGCGGATGATTTGGAGATGACGAACATAAGAACATTGAAGGAAAAAAGCTTGGACCATGTATTAAAGGAGACAGAGAGAGATAGAGAGAGAGAGAGACGAGGGGTATACTGTGAGGCCAAAGAGGCTGTGCAGATTATTTCCAAACAGAACTGTGTTTTGGATGAAGAGGGAGAGAATAGAGAGAGAGAGAGAGGGAGAGAAAAACTGGCACAGGTTTATTAAGGAAATTCTAATGAGCTTGCCCATAGGAAGATTTATTCTCTCTTCTCTTTCTCTCTCTCTCTATCTCTCTCTCTGCATCTTTCTCTCTGTCTGTCTCTCTCTACACATAGACACACACTCACAGAGCAGCACTCAGTAAGATGCAGCCCAGCCAAAACACACACTTCACTCCAAAACAAAAACACAGCCTGATATTCTTCTCAACTCTCACACACTTAAAGAGCATAGACCAACACACACACACACACATGTGCATGGCATGATTATTTAAAGACAAGGCCTCCTTGTGCTAAACATGAAATAGATTAGTAACCTTTGTTCCTTAAACCTCAAAGGCTTTAGCTATATCTCTCTCTCTGACTCATTTTTGTTTGAGATAAAAAGATATGATACTCTTACAAGAGGAATACATTTAGCCATTATTCTCATAGTTCTCATTGGCATTATAGGCTGAGCCTGAATTTAGTAGATATGTTTAACATATTGGCGTATGTTGCTGCTCTTACTATGCCTTTGCATACAACTCTAGAGTTCTGCTAAATTGTGCGTGGTCTGCGCTGTGCACACTGCCTATAAGGCTGAGGCTATGTTCAAAGTCTCTGAAGTGATAGTGGCCAGAGGGCTATAAAGGCTGTGGTGGAGGTAAAAAAAAAAGCACTGCCTTGCAGGCTAGTGCAGGATCTGAGGAATTCACTAATGGTAACATTCAGGGGCCCAGCTAAGAGGGGCCATTTTAGTGTGCTTGGTGTGTATGTGTGTGTGAAACCACACTTCTGCTCCCCCACACACGCATCCAGCCCCTGTACTGCAGCCCAGATCACATGGCGGCACTAGTCACATTTCCCCTCCCACATTAGCGTTGTAGATCAAACTGAACAGGCAAGAATGTGCTTTATATATAATGCATGTGTGTGAGTCTTGCACTGCATGTTTTCTGCTTATATGACATTAACATCCTAGGATATGTAGATTCATGTATAGCTTTGTGTATGTCTGGCCCACGTGAGCATATTTTGCTCTGGCTGGAGTGTGTGTATCCACCTTAAAGGCTCTGGGTAATGGGCCAGGGCGTTCATTAGGGCCAGTGAAAGGAATGGGGCCACAGAGCGGGCCCTTTAAATCCCCCTCTGCCAATAGACTCTCTGAAGCAAAATAATGGCATCACTCTGTGTGCGAGTTAATGGGAGCTGATAGGGCGAAGCCTGGGGGGTCAGGGGGTCACGAGCTTGGGCTAAGTTGTCAGGGAGCTGAATGCCGTCCCCCTGGCCCACAGCGGGAGCAGAGTGGGAGGGGACATTCAACCCCCCCTCCAACACTCACACACCCTGCCCCACTGCCACCTTCACGCATCCACTGGAATGTAGAGGGAAAGAGGGAGAGAGAAGAAGAGGGAGAGATGTGGGGGAAGGACAAACCGGATATGAGCTCATACACCACTACTCCCCCACCCCCAATTACTTTCACCTTCTCCAGAGGAAGACCAAACAGACAGAAATGTACACAAACTCTGTAGAGTCTTGTCAAATACAGAAGCATATGTGCTTGTGTGTGTGTGTGTGTGTGTGTGCGCGAAGCAAAGTTCGACATGTATCCAGGGAGTTGTAACTCACTTGAGAGTGCAGTATTTTGGCACCGAACATAGTCAACAGACTCGGACTCTTCCGCCATGAAAAGTGAATTAGTGAGCTGATTTACAGTGGAGGTGGGCTTCTGGATCTGCTCTCATTCTTTCACAAAAAACTCTCTACAGGTGTGATCGGCTGCCAGTAGTACTTCAGTACTATTTGAACACATACAAATCATTTACATTTACATTTACGGCATTTAGCTCACACTTACATCGGTGCGTAAGAAGTCCACAACTATTTCTTACCTGAAAAACAGCTTAAATCCATGTCAACTATTTAACTAAGAATCAGAGTTAGTATGCAAAATCAGAGTTAGTATGCAAAATCAGAGTTAGTATGCAAAATACTTTGTCTTGGGGGCTTCTGAAAGACTGTAGTGTCTTTTCTGTGGTTATATAATTCAGTATACAAGTTTTCAAGACATGAAAAGGACAGAGTTGCTTTCACAGACCGTAGTCAGGTCTAAAGAGTAATGACCTGAAGTGGTGCCCTCTTGAGGCAGTGCAAAAAAATTTAGCATCAGAAGGCTACAGTCTCTTTGGTTTTACTTTGACACAGGCATCTGTAAGAAAATAGTACAACTCAGGTGTATAAGAACAAGCAAAACTCTGGTACTGGTACTGATGAGATTTCAAGATGGCACTGGTGTGGCACATTTCTGTAATATGTTTCTGTAAAATAGGTTTGCAGTAACCAGAGACATAAAAACTGAAGAAATAGTTTTGTGATACATCTAATGCACACATGGGCTGGAGGTAGCTCTGTGGGTAAGATACTTGCCTCCAGACCAAGAGGTCATGGGTTCGAATCCTACCTACAGCACCACTACTGGGTCCCTGAGCAAGACCCTTAACCCCAAGTTGCTACAGGGAGAGACTGCCCCCTGTAGTTAGAGATTGAAAGTCGCTTTGGATAAAAGCGTCTGATAAATGCTGTAAATGTAAACAAATTGGTCCTTTACCTTAAATGTTGTTAGCCACCCAAGTTTACTTATTCTGCATTTTCTTTCTTATTCGTTTGTACAGTGCTTACGGGTTGATTTAAACGTCCATTTCTTGTTAGCTACATGAATCTAATAACTTGAGTGAAAAGGTAAAGAAGAAAACTTTAGATCCCAAGCAATGTTCTTGATTGATCAACTACATTTCTGTAAGGGAAAAATTGCATGAAATTGGTAACTTGGATGCTTTATGTGTTTGAGTCATTCACTAAGCCTTCTTGTTTCTTTCTCTCTCTTTCAGATGCCAGCCTGTCACTGGACGCCCCCAAACAGACACATTGGTGCAGCGTGGCATACTGGGAGCACCGCACACGGGTGGGACGCCTCTACCCGGTGTACGAGCCCTCTGTCAGCATCTTCTACGACCTACCTCAAGGCACGGGCTTCTGCCTGGGCCAGCTGAGTGGCGAGCGCCGCAGCGGCACGGCCCAGCGCACTCGTGGCAAGATTGGCTACGGCCTGCTGCTCAGCAAGGAGCCTGATGGTGTGTGGGCTTACAACCGCAGCCAGCACCCCATCTTCGTCAACTCTCCCACGCTTGAAGCTGGGCCAGCCGGTCGTGGCCTGCTGGTGGTGCGCAAAGTCATGCCTGGCTACTCCATCAAGGTGTTTGACTACGAACGATCGGCACTGCTGCTGCGACAAGGTGCAGAGCCGGCGCTCCCGGACGGCCCGTACGACCCCAACAGTGTCCGCATCAGCTTCGCCAAGGGCTGGGGCCCTTGCTACTCACGCCAGTTCATCACCTCCTGCCCCTGTTGGCTCGAAATCCTCCTCAACAACCACAGATAACACACACAAACAAACAGACTCAGACTTGGACTCAAAAGATGCGCCAAGAGACTCTATGGACCCCCACAAACTATCCCAAATATCATCTACTTAGATTTAATATAAAGTTTTATATATTATATGAAATATATATTATACTTGTAAATACTGGAGTCATTTTTACAATGTAATTATTTATGTATGGTGCAATGTGTACATGGACAAGTGGAAAAAAAACGGGAAATGCACTTTGGC
Source organism: Clupeocharax schoutedeni (assembly GCA_037974565.1). Classification (NCBI taxonomy): domain Eukaryota; kingdom Metazoa; phylum Chordata; class Actinopteri; order Characiformes; family Alestidae; genus Clupeocharax; species Clupeocharax schoutedeni. The sequence goes on from JBBPDH010000018.1 coordinate 2,584,798, forward strand.
TTATATATATTATATATATATAAATATCTATAAAGATAAAGAATCTTTCGATACCAATTGGAAAAAATTATACAGCAAAAATAGGATGAGCCTGGTTTTGGTGTATAGTTTTCATATATTATTAATATCCAGACAAAAAGCTAACACCATTCACACATTGATAATAAAGTATTCGCATTATATTTCTTGAGCTGCTCATTCTTCTATTTAACCCTCACATCCACAACAACAAATTGTCAGATTCAAGACCCTTCATGATACTGCACATACTCTTAGATCACACATTAGGACCACCTAGATGCCGCAGTGGCAGTAGCTAAAAAGAGTGCATTCATTTTCTGTTTGCATCATCCTGGTGGCCACTAGGTGAAAGCACATCTGGTTTGTTCCCAGTTTGTCCACATGTATGCATAAAGGTTGAAGTTGTTCTCATTTTTAATTCCAGGCTCCTTGGGTCCTCAGTTCCTTGTGTCCTGCATCTGAGGAACTTTTATCAACTCAGCACTATAAATGCTAATTCATTCTCTCTGACATGCTGTTTTTCACTTTTTCTCTCTGTTCCCCTACTTTTACATGGGTGGAACCAAAAAAGACATTCATTTCCTTATCCTCTGAAAACAGAGAAGGAATTCAAACCCTTGAACATGGCTTCAAGTAAACCAGTGCTTCACATTGACATTCCTTCTTTTACAGCCTCTGGAATTAAGCTATGCCATTTGGTCAACATTTTTTAAGTCTCAACTTCAGTTATTTTAGGTCTGAAGTCTTTATTATAGCCTAGTTAGACCAACAGACATCTCCCATTTCAGTTCAAAATGCATCTCCTGGCCATCAGTCTTGCTTCCTGCCTCCCTGATTGGCCGATGAATGGCTTCAACCAGAGTTCCTTGAGGTCCTTGAGAGCCTGAGTGGCCGATGCTGAGGAGAGGGGAGGAGCTTGGGCTCGAGGGATGAGGCCTGGCCCAATTTCCTTGTCCACAATTCCGGCTAAATCCAGCCTGCGTGCCTGCCGAGAGACGAACATCCGTGGCGGCCGCAGTCCGTGGTTTTATAGACCCGACTGTGCTTCTCCTCACAATAAGTGACCGGGCAGGAGGCGGTGGCTTTAGACCCGCCACGCTGATAGATCCTCAAGTGTGCATGTGCTGAAACATAGGCTTTCTAATGGTCTATGGGGAAGGCCAACATGGGCCATGGTCAGGCTGGATGTGGCCAAGCTGGCTTCCTTTCTAATTGTGGGTGTTGCTTGTCAGTAGAGAAGAAGGGGGAAGGGTGGCGGTTGGGAAGGGGGGGGTTAACTGCAGACTCTAGTTCGCATAAAGCAACAATCTGTGTGCGGCAACAAACAGTGCTTTTCTCTGATGCATTCTGTATTTAACAATAACAGTGTCAGCCCCCCAAGGAGGCTTTACAGTAGTTTACCATCAAGGTCATAGAGAATTGGTTGCCAGTCCTGGTTTTGAAGTACCCCTGCTTTTTCCCCTGCTACAAAAACAGAAAATACTATAATGTGCTGGGTCCTGCAAGACCAGGGTTGTAAACCTCTATTATAACAACTATTGAAGCAAGATAGCTTCAGCAGGGGAGGTTGCATAATAAAATATTTGACTGATCATATCACATTATGTATAGCTCAATAACAAGCATGGCCTATTAGCATTTATACAGTTTGTATGAGAGTGATTGAAATGAGGCTTCTTTTATTGAGAAAAGTCCATGTTAAATTAATTACAGAAGATGGCCTGGTGATATGGGAGTTGCCCCTGTGATCAGAAGGCTGTGGGTTTGGATCTCAGGACAGCTAGTGGCACCACTGAGGTACCATTGAACAAAGTACCGTCCCCACACACTGTTCCCTGGACGCTGTGTTCAAGGCTGTCCGTTGCTTCACTAAAAGGTTTAAAATGTTAAATACAGAGAACAATTTCAGGGTGTTCACACTACATGCTGTGCTGTGTTGATAAAAATAGACACGTTACACTTTAATTCACTCTGGACTTGTTTCTAGGATAATCCACATACACACTGGATTAACCAATTAGATCTTATTGCAAACTGCATACAAACCAGGCAAAACTAATCCAATTCAAATGAGACTGAGTTTACTGTAAGCATACAACACTGAGATCGGCAGAGAAAAAGATGCACCATGTCCTGCCGAGAGTATGACTGGACTGCTTAATTGAAACAAGTTGAGCAAACATGACCCTACAGCCTGTAAACGCGACCCGTCCTCAAAGGTGCTGGAAGTTCTGGCTAAGAGTGGGTCTACCTCCCTGCCATCACATGCGAAGCTGAGGGCTCCGCAGCCGTGGTTGTTCTTCCCCCTCCAGAGTCTGTGTGACGCCGGCCCCGTGCCGAGTTCAAACAGCCCAGAGGAGTGGCTCCTCTGCCTGCAACTGGGGGGCATTATCCTGTGATTTTGCATGCTAGCCTTTATGAGAAGAGGGCCTGGATGAGTGTTTGGGGAAGAAGGTGCTGGCAGGCCACTCTACTGGGCAGGACCAGAGACCCATCCACATAGTGCACAAATTACAGAAGGCACCGCAGCGGGTACGAAAGGGGGCCTAATTAGAGCGGGCTTGGGCAGGGTCCAGAAAGAGGGTGAGAGACGAAAAGAGAGAGAGAGAGAGAGGCCTGGGAAGGCGCCCTGCTTATCATAGTTGTGGCAAAGCTGCAGCTCCAGCGTAGAGTGAGGGAGAGAAGGAGGGAGGGAGGAGAACGGAAAAGCCATGTAAGCAGCTTTCTGAGCGCATTGCTACCTCAGGGATGGTATTGATTAAAGGCCCTTGCTTTAAGGCTCTCACTGTTAAGAGCGTCTAGGCTGCCCTGGACTGAGCAGGGCCAGACCCTGACGCCAGTTTATTTACTTATTTTGGTGCACCAAGACTGGAAAAGTTGGCCAAAGTTAATTTATTTTGTCTTTCTAAGTGACCGCACATAGTTCTTAATGAACGGCAATACACAGATTTGGCACAGCACTGTGTCTTTTGTGCCAGATAGCTGACCAAAGATCTGCTTTGTTGAAAGGGGTCTACAAATGGTCTGCGAAGCTGATCTTTTTTAAGCGTGTGAGCATGTGAGGGCCTTGAGAGCCTGAAAACTTCTTAAGGCACATTTTGAAAACCTTGTCATTACGGCCTCTGTTCTGCCACTGTCTTACTGCATTCCAAAGACGTTCTCCTTTCTTGCTGTGGTTGGACACATGCAAGACAAGGCCAAGCAAATGTACAGCTTGTTACTTTTAAATGGTAGAACTCAAGCCACTTCATTTCTTTTGCAAAACAAACTGAAAATGGTTAGGAGGGGCTCTGAATAGACCTCAGTGGAATGGCATGATAGTCAGTGTAGGACTAATGAATGTGGCCTCTGCATTGAACTCTGCTGAAGCTTTCGGCAAACTGGGCCACTGTTATGGACGGGCAAAACTCAGCCAGGCGCAAAAGACCAGTTTCAACTTGCATACAGAGCATGGATGATGGTTTCTTGGTTATTGACAAAAAACCTGTAACATTCACATTTTTAAAAAAAACCAATCCATCATTATGTTCAATATCTATCTTGATTTACATTACGCTATGAACTTTTTTCCAGTGACTCGTTGGCCGTCTACAAACTAAACAATGACCAGTCCATGAATCCGCTCATGAGTCACAGCACTGTGTTTGCTGTTTACCACATAACCTAGTCCTGCAGTTCAGGGCGAGGTTGTGACCCAGTAATAAGTTACAGGAACACGCAACTTACACTTAACTTTTATGTGCCGAATATGATTATATTTGTGATAACATGAAGCACTTCTTTCTTTATTACACCCCTGCAGTCCTTACTGACCTACATTTATATTAAGCTGTTATCTCTGTGGCTGATGATATGGTGCCAGAATGTCTTTTGATGCTGGTTTATTGCATGTTGTCACATCCTGTCAGTCACTCCCTTACTGCATTCTTATGATACAATCTGGAGATGTTGCACATTCACAGATCTTGCCTTGTACAAGAACTTCTCCAAATAGCAGGTGGCCTGGTGGTTAGAGAGTTGCCCCTACAATCAGAAGGCCATGGGTTTGAATCCTGGATTCTGAATTTTTGGAACAACGGTTTGGTATACAAGTGGGAGCTGTGCAATTCTTTATAACATGCACAACACTATGTTGTACTTTTTTAAACCCACTAACCCACTGACAGTCCTCATCACCTTCCTCCAAGCATTATTTCTCTGGTAAGAGTTCCTTAACTGTCTAGGTCATATAAAACAAGAAATACTGAACTTTGTAGCTTGTCCTCCATGTTGCACTGGAGCGATTGCACTGGAGGAATTAATGTTTTTACGAACACTAAGATGTAGAAAATAATCCTACAAACACTCACCTGCCTTCTGATTGGGTAAATGCATTGTGCTGGATGGATTTGTGCAAAGTTCAGCTTTACTTGGACTTTTCATCACACTACATCTGCTAAATTTGCTGCTCCCATCCTGCATCATGTGACCATTTGGGACTAAAGCTTCCCACAGAAAAATGAAAGAGGTTTGCTGGATTAGTATAAATGCGCAATATTTGTTACTTTAAAGCCAAATTCCAACCAGGTAAAGCTGCAGCTGCCAGGTTTGGAATTAGTATTGTAAGACTCTGCTGTGTATGTTTGAGTTACACCTGAGGAGCCCCCACGTGGCTCTGGTACTGTTTTGGCTCTTCCTGAGCTTTAATGCCAGAAGAAGAGGTCTGAGAAGCTGTACCACTCAGTGATCTTCCTGTGTGTTCACCCCCTGAGAGGGGGGTGAACTGCTGCAGTTAAGAGATGTGGCCTGACTACTGTCCCATACATTACCTGCAGCGCCACTTGATGAGTCGGTGCAGCCCGGCACATCTGGCCCCGGTGCACACACTTCACAGTAATAGCACGTTTTGACACTCACTGGGAGAGAGAGAAAGATTACATGGAGCGGCTGGAAGACTTCCTGCTTGTGCTCTCTCATGAGGCTGCCTGCGGAAGTCTTCTCACCTAAGCTTAGAGGGTCCTAATTACAGACGAGCAGCCAACCACAGACACTCACTCTGAGCTCTGCGTGCAGTTACAAGGACATGCACACACATGCTCCTGCACAATGTGTGTTTGTGGTGGTGGTGTTTAGGGGATCCACAGAGAAAGAGAGACAGGGATAGAGAGAGAGCCAGGTAGGGGGGAGTGAGAGGGAGAGATCAGAGTAGGACAGGACCACTTGTTGCTCTGGCTGATTTTCTCAAAATTAAAACAATGCCCCCCCTCAACTGAATATGTGTTTAAGACTGTCTAGGAGGTGATCCTTAGCCAAGGCTACAGCAAAAATGGCTTTCTTTAAAAACACTGTGGGTTTTGGTTGCAACAATGTCTCCACAAGTAGCAATTTTTTACATTTTCCACATACGGCTTCTCAACAAAGCTGTAAGAAGTTGTAAAGATCAGTGGTCAAGAGCCATAAACCTTCTTGAATACGCCAACAACAGTCATATTCTCTCCTTTACAGAGATACGTAAACATGTAGGGCCAGTTTCCCACACCCAGGTTAAGCTTAATGATGAATCATCCTTGACATTAGTCAATACTTAGAAGTTAGCAGTTGTCTGGAGTTACAAAATAAGTTTTCATTCACTGAGAGTGGATCTGTGGAAAGCGTAGATTCTATTTTTTTAGTTGATGTACACTTTATATAATTAATAAATAGTATTATATATATAATCAGTATTATATCCAAACATTGATTTGATTGTTGTAGTCATTTATTAGGTTTTGGGTTTGGGTGAGTAGAGATTAGATCTGTTTAGGCACCTCTGCAGGCTAACAGCTTATTTTACAAATAAAATTGTGTTCTGTTCATTTTTAAACCCACCCTAGACTGACAATCACTGCCATCTTTCTATAAGCATTACTTGTCAAAACTTTTGACATTTTAATAACTTTACTGTCATAGAACAATTTCAGAGTCTGCTACGTCACTCTAACAAAATCACAATCCCCAGGATTTATAAATGCTTCAGGAAAAAAACCCCAATGTGACTGAACATGGGTGTGTCCCAAGCATGAGCCTGGCCCCTCCCTGCCCAGTTATCATTGATCATTGCACACAGATTCCTGTACTCAAAGCTGTTACTGTAAAAGACAATACATGAAAAAACTAATGGGTTCTTCAATACATACTGAAATTGTGACACTAATAATGTAAATAGTTAAAAGATAATAGTAGCAACGGTTAACCCATGTCCAGAAACCAGTTCGTAATCCAAACCATCCACAACTCATTTACTGCATAATGCTCGACATTTCAAGTAGAACTGAAACTACTGGCTCAGATCAGCACTGGAACAGTTCTGGTTCTGCTCAGTTTAGCTGAGGCTAACCTTGCATAGGTATCTGCTGCAAAATCCCTCCGACTACTAGGTAGTGAAGAAGCTGGTACAGAACCGGAGGTGTTTTTGGAGGCTTCAGTGCAGCGCTGCAGCTCTTGCCCCTCTCCCCCTCCCCCTTCTCTAATTACAGGGTAAAGAGCGGCCTCGCTGACGTACGTGCAGGATTTATTTTAGTGAGTTTCCACAGAGGTTAAAAGAATGCCACAGCACTCCCTCCACACACACATACACATGCACACACACACACCCACACACATACACACACCCTAAGGCACGATTCTGACAGCATTAATCAACAGATACTTCTTCCCTCCCCCTCCATGCTCTTAGCTCCAAGCTCATGAACACAGACACAAAATCAGCCTTATTCAGATTTGCGGTTTTCAGGTAGAAAAGACCATAAGATGACTGCAAAACCGGTGAAAAAATCCAACGTATATTTCCTCTGAACTATTAACACATTACCCACTGCCAGGTTTATGATCTGCTTGCATGTCACGACCACTATACACTGGCCACAATTTTGCTTGCAACTCCCTCTTCCTTTTCTCACTCTCTCTCCATCTCTTTCTCTTTACCTCTCCCCATCTCTCTCTCTCCATCTCTCCTCACCCCTCCTCTCTCTTACTCCATCTCTCTCTTTCTCTCTCTCTCTCTCCCTCTCTCTCTCTCTCTCTCTCTGTCTCTCTCTCTTACTCTCTCTCTCTTACTCTCTCTCTGTCGCGTGCGCTCTCTCTGTGCCTCTCTCTCTCTC
>JBBPDH010000018.1:2606483-2617067 GCA_037974565.1 Clupeocharax schoutedeni
AACTGCTTCTTGTAATGTCTGTATGTATGTGTGATTAAATGTGATTAATTAGATTAATTAATCGCCACACCATGTAAATAATTAGATCAAAATTTTTAATCACTTGACAGCACTAGTTTTGATATAAGACTTTGATCTAAAACATATTTTGCATGGAGAGATTCAAGCAGATGGCAACATAGCACACAAAGTAAAGGTTCATATTTATCATTATTTTACCATTATAAATAATACATATAACACTGCAAGTATCGCAATCCCTGGTTCTAAACATCATCATAATCAGTAAGATTCTCTACAACACTCCCTACAACAAATCAGCTTTGTCATAATTATTTCATTATACAATGATTTTAATTAGTCTTTTGGAATACTTCTTTACAAAGTTACCATTTCAAAAACTAAAACTACTAAGGGCATGCTACAAGTGATAAAACACTAATAGCTAGTTAACTCACTGATGAAAGTGATATAAGATTAATAACTAGTTAAGATGCAGATGAAAGTGATATCTAAGAATAATATAACACTAATAATCAGTTTACATAACAAAGTCAGCAGTAATCTTGCAGGCAGTTCTCTTTGTGTCCACAAGTAAGATTTATTTAAAGAACAAAAACTTGTTGAGTAGCACCCAAAAGCTTATCTGATATCTCATCACCTCCATCCCCAGCCTTGGGAATGGGGCTTTAGCTTTGACAGTTCTCATAATAAACGTCATGATAGAATGCAGAAATATGGGCGTGCATCACTCAAGGAGCTTCTCATTCTGAAAGTTGCTAATGAAATATTGTCAGCAGCGCTGATAAAGTGCATTGACGGAGCACCATGATGATGTACGAGGTGAACAGCTGGGGGCTTTGAAGTGCCGCCAATACGGATCTCAGACATTTCGCTTGTGCAGATGAAGGAGAATCATTCTCAGAATACACTGGGGCAGGAGAGCAGGACCAAAGAGGTCAGGGGCCAGAGTGAGTCATCTGGGCTACCAATTCTAAATAAACATCTGGAGTCCCCTATTAACGACAAAGTAGCCATGTATGAACACTTCTTAAACAGTGCGATGTAAGGTAATATAATCAGAGCACAGAGTTTCCCATTCTCACAGAACTTCATGGAGAAATAGACCTGAGTACATGTAAAAGAGACCTTTTGTCAGTTAAGGGTTAATGATGTGTTGCTGTGAAAACGACTGCTCTGATTTTGCATAGACAGAGTCATGGAAGTCATCACTACTTCTCAATATAGTTTGCTAGTCATTTGAAAGGCCAGCACAAAAGGCAAAATGTGAAGGCAAAGAGGAGGGTTGCTCAAGTGGGGAGCTGCATGCAGAGGTGGGTAGAGAGCAGAGTTCTATTTACTCATCAATATGCACTTTAGTACCTTTTAATGGATTTTCAGTTATACCACATTTAGTACTGATCTCACAATGTGATTGACTTGGAGGCTCTGTAATGCTGGAAATCTAAGCATCAGCCTCCTTATTTGTCTCTGTGTAACACTTTGTAATTCTTTTGCCTCTATGCAAGTATATTTATAAGGAATGGAATCTACATTTTATTCTCTCTCACTTTAGTCATTCACAGTTGACTTATTAATGAGTTATTAAGGCATTTTTCCATTTGATTTCACTCTGTATGTGACAGCTTTTGGCAGTGAACTGATTTGCTGTTGCGCACACCTTAAACTTTCAGCTTTATCATTTTATTTTAGATGGAAATAAGAAAAATAGAACCTAACTACCTTCAATTCTTCTGATAAATGCTAGATGTAGAAAGAAGTTCAGTTCCACTTCTGCAGGATTCTTAAGAATAGGCCAACTGGTATCTCGTCTCTCATTTAGACAAATACCATGACAACCTCTTGCATTTCATGGCCATACTTGCACTGAAAGGTATTTTTTTTAAAAACACAGAGCATTTGAAAATGTTGATTATGTTGAAAATGTTGATTATGTTGTCAATCTCTACCCCATACAACAGATTGAGGTTCTTCCCTAGTTCCCTACTTCCCTAGTGGTCACAGCCGTACTGTTACATGAATTTGCTTATAAATCTTTTGAATGTGCTTTTATGACACTGTGTAATACGGTTACAATACTGCCAGTCATACAGTCCTCACAGCCTTCAGGCCCTGCCCAACTGTACATGACACACAGCTACTCTATAAATGTCTATAAATACTGTACATTCATCACGGCTAGAAAAAGCATTTGTGGCTAAATTCATGTAGATGTTTCGCAAGAGAGGCTTGTGTTATTCACAGTTAGTTACTCAAATGTCCTGCATGGGTTAGTGTAAGAGCATTTCAGTTAATTCAGCCAAAAACAAACTCTTCTCAACTGTATTTCTTTTTATTTTTCTACTTCCCTAGAATAGCAGTACTGCAGCTCTATATCAAAACAAACAACCTTGAAATAAGCTGTGGTGCCCAAGGCCTCGGTTTCATGACCGAGTTCATGTCGGGTCATGTTGTCCCCTGCTAATATCTCTGACCCTGTTTTCCTCTCTCAGTCCGCTCTTTTTTCCTCCTTTCACTCTTTTCTTTTTCTCCACTTTTTGCTCTCTCTTCTTGCTCACTGTTTCCTACTTTTCATTGGCATCAGTTCATTATATGCTCCTCACTCTTGGCTGGAGTGTGTTCCACGCATTCACGGAGAACGTCTCTGCTGCTGTTGCTGAAACTGCTGTAGTGGACCCTTTGAGGTTCGTCCTATGTTTGTATCCTGTGTGCATGAATGTGTGTGTATTTTCCTTTTATTACCACCACCAATATAGCCCTCTAACAGCTTGCTACTAGAGGCAGTGCCTGCTATTTCAAGAATATACGGTAAAAATATCCAGCCCCTCCCATGATTATGCAGTATATAAACAGAAGCATCCACATTTTCTGCCTTAGCTGTTATTTCCTCTGCATCCCTTTTTATTCATGAAAGATTTCATTCACATATGACTGTTAGAGTGTGTGATTTTTAGATTAACATTAGCACGTGAGTGTCCAATCATTCCCACAAAATCCTGGTAAGCTCTTGCACTGTTTTACTTAAAACCAGCAACTACACAGGCTCTTTACAGAGAAAACTGAACCCCTGTCTTACAGTTTTAAAGTTTGTATTGAGGTTTTACTGTAGGTGACCTGTTAAATATGGTAACATAATGAATTGCATAGTTAATTACATAATAAATAACATTAACAATAAATGTAGATTCTATAGTAACATAAGTTCCATAATGCTCTTTGTTTTCATTTGAACCAGTTGAGGTCATGCTTTACAGTGATTTGACCACAAAAGGTACATTTTTTTATGATTCTCCATTTAATCACCATAATTCTTTTAACATATACTTAATATATTTTAATACATATTTTTAAAATGTTAATAATTATAATGATGGTAAAACCCGCTTAATGTTTTAAAAAGCAGCCCAAATTTTATAACCCGCCCAATGCCAATTTTCCCAGCCCAACATAACCAAAAGAAGCCCAAATGTGCGAAAAACCGGCCAATCTGGCAACACTGGTTGTTGACGCTTCCATTTTTCCCCATCCGTTTTTGCGGGTGCCGCTCTGCTCCCGGCTGCCGGGTGTCGACCAATCAGTGATGGTAAATGATACCTCATGCCAAACTTAATCTGTTACCCATATTTTGTAACGCGTTACACCCAACACTGCTGAGGACAAACATGAGAATTGTGGGCCTAATTGTGGTGATATTGGAGTAGGAACAAACTGAGTGTGAACTTTTTCACCAGTCCAATGCCTTCTAAAGGTGGAGCTCAAAGTAGGGGCTACAGTGCCATGGAAGTAATGTAAGTTAGCATAGCTGGCAATGCCTCTCTATTAAAATCCAATTAAGCATGCAGATTAATGTAGACACGCAAGGGAAACAGTTTCATGAAACCAGTTCACATTAAAGCTTTATAGAATACAAGGCTAAAGCTGGGTTACAAGTGTAACTGGGTTTCTGCCATTCACAGTTTTAGAAAATATTTCACAGTATATTTAAAGAAGAGTGTTTGCATCATAAAACTGATCTTTACTGTCCTGGAGATGCCTCAGACACGTAGACATACAGGACTGAACACACATAAGGCCTTTAGGTTCTTGTGTGGTGCAGGCGTCTGGACACAATTAAAGCTCATTTGTTTCTGTCAGAGTGCAGGGGCTACTCTCGTGTCTGTATTGTGATGGATGAAGCTGTATAAGTGAAGGGGGCCGGCAGAGAGGACCCTCAGACTGATGACAAGTCCCACATTGAAAAAAGCAATGAGATGAGAGGTTCCCGTTTCCAGTGGAGTCTAGAGGACTGCCTCCAGGCAAGAGTACTTAAAGGTAACGCAGGAGGACGCAACTCTAAGAAGCTTCAGGCCAGAGGGAGGGGGAGAGACCTGATTAGCTTTCGCTTGAATTACCCGTTTGTACAAAAGGTTGAACTTTCCGACCCTGCGTGTAACTACAACAAGCAACGTGATGAAGAAGCGAAGCTTTGTATTATTGTCTGTACTTTCTCTGTAGCTTTTGGCTCAACTCTCTTCTATCACTGTATATCTTTTCCTGACTCTTATACACACACAAATAAAAACACACACACACACACACACACACACACACACACACACACATACACACACACACACAATCACACAGACACAGAGAGAGAGAGAGATAGAGATGGCTGCTGTTGAGGGAGGTAATGCCTATTCAAGAGAAGAGATAAAAGCAGAGACAAGAATGCAGAGTGCTACATCTCCCCTCTCTCTTTCTTCTCTCACATTCTCTGCCTCACTTTCTTTCTTTCTTTCTTTCACTCTCTCTCTCTCCCTCTTTCTCTTTATCTCTCTCTCTCTCTCCTGCCCACATTCTACCTCACAGTCTCTCGTTCTCTTTCTATTCATACCTCTTTATGACTTTGTCTCTCCCCTTTCTCACTCCTTATACTTCTATTTATCTCTCTCTTCCTCACTATTGTTCAGGATCTCTCTTCTCTCTGTCTACCTCTCCCCCGTCTGTCTGTCTGTCTATCTGCCTCTCTCTCTCTCTCTCTCCCTCTCCCTCTCCCTCTCTCTCTCTCTTTCTCTCTCTCACTCTCCCTCCCTGGCCTCCCCAAGGGGATCGGATGTTCTCAGCAGTTATAAGCAAGCAAAGCTGCCGGCCGGCAGACGGACTGGCTCCACAGCAGCGCGGGCACACACACAATGCCAAACCTTCTGTCATGAGGCTCCCTTTCACAGAGGTCAGCTAAAGCAGCCTGTGGGCTATAACACACACATAGACATACTTAAAAACACACACACACACGCACACATGCACACACACACGTACACACATTATATATACAAACTCATTTGGAAAAGTTTGTCTGCATTAAAGAGATCTTAGCATGTTCACTCCATTCTGGAGAATGAAACTGGCTAACACTTTGTTTCCCAACCAGTCTAAAGGAAGCTCAGTCTCTATGGTATCCATTCAGAACTGAGTTTATCTAATTCTCCTTTCACTAAATTAAACCAGAAAACAAAACTTAAATCAGAAAATGTGTTCTTCTAACTGTTTTTTTTCCTAACCAGCATATTAATAACTGTATTATACTGTAATTTGATCTGTTCCAGTGTTCCAGTGTTGAATAGTATTTTTACAGGAAAAAAACACACTTGTTGCCAAGACCATTTTTTCATGGCTGCGTAAGAGTTTTGCACATTACTTTATACCCACTAATACTGTTAAGCTCCAAAAGCCATAAACAACTCAAATAAAAATAAAAATATTAATATGAATATGAAAACACACAAAGGTATATAATTACGGAAAATGCAGTCTCTGCTAGGCATCCCGTGCAATTGCTATGCTCATAAATTTCAGACGCTTGCCAGCACAATCCACAAAGCTTTTGAAGGCATGTGCAACCAAACACATTCATGACCACACACACAAACAAACTCAGACAAGGTCAGGCCAGCGATTCTCAAACACAAATACACAGCAGGTCAAGCCTATGTCTGTCAAGGGGCCTGGACTGTCTTGCAAAAATGTAATGTATGGAAAATATATAGTGCCTAAATAGAATGAATTGAATATATTCTACATATTCCAACAACCCAGAAACCTGAAGACATATTAGGATATAGAATAATTAAAGACTGGAATCATCAACATACTGCAGCATACATATATCATTTTCATAAGAGCTGTGCATGCTGAGCTCTCCAAAGCACAGGTCTACTCTGGCCTATAGCATAGAATCATCTCTCTCTCTCACACACACACACACACACACACATACATACATACATATGGACTCATTGTGACCCATTATGACCTGCTGCTGATGTCTTGTTCAGCCAGATAAGCCCATGCTGTTTAGATCAGTCGAAGTATGTGTGTGAGTCAGGTTGAACATGAACACATATGTGTACTTCACAGATGTGTGTCCAAGTGAAAGAAGCATAAGCTGCTGTGTCGTATACAGAAGGACGGGCCAACCTTTTTTGCGACTTGGGAGAGAAAGAGTAACATTTTGCTAGAAAGCTGTTCCAGCTGAGGCTGTTCTCAGAGCTGTCTGCAGCCTGCTTCTGATTTCACACACCAACCCCCACCTACACTTCCTCTAGCTTTTCTCTTCACACACACACACACGCGCGCACACACACACACACACACACACATAAAAGCTCATGTTTGAATCCTGACACGCACCACAACAGGTGTTTACATTTCCCTGTCTGTCCACACAAGTCTAATGGTGATTTATGGAGGATGAAAGGAAATTAAGCATGAAGGATTACATTGTGTTTAAGATCCTGGCACAGGCATCTAGGTGTGGGGTGGTGTGTACCTTAACTGAAGATACATGCCTGTAGTGTGAAGAAGAAAAGACATTGTCTGAGTTCATCTGACCTAAACATGTCAGACACCACTGACGTTGTGTACACACTCCACAGCTGTTTATAATGTATAGCTACATCCTGAGTTAGCAAAGTATTTAATACACCTTCTACCTATACAATCTGCCCAACTCCCAATTGGCCTTCTAAGAAAAGCAACAGTCTCTGTTCCTCTGAGAGGCTTTACATTAGATGTTAGAACATCGCCGTGAGGGTTTGATTACAGTCAGCCACATTAGGATAATGAGGACAAGTACTGATGTGATGTGGACCTGAAACATTGATGTGGACCACAAACGCCACACCAACACAGTTTCACTGCTTCATAGCCCAGCACTGGGATCTACCTCTGTGACTGACACGTGGGTATGGGTAGCAGTGTGCAGCTGCTCCAGAGCAACCCATAGTATGGGCATTGCTTTTATTCAGAGATTATACAAGTTATGTGTGCAAATTTGAACACCAGTGCAAGCAGTGGGAGCGTCTTAAAATAGCTGAATTAACTAATTATGTTTGGATTCTATTACACAGTATTTAGCGATTTATAAAAAGGATATAAAAATACCACCATAAGATCTCCAGTTACCATAGTACTGGTGAGCAATTTGCATTGCCAGGGGCATAATAATATGTTTTGTGCTGAAGTGCACATAGCATTTTACTGCATTTCGTAGTATCTACGACCAATACGTTTTGAATTCAAAGTGTATCAGGCATAGCTGTATTTTAACATAATACAATCACCTGCATGCTTAATGCTGCAGGTTGCAGCTCAGTTTCAGGAACTATAACAAGAAAGGATTTCCAATAACAGCCTCACAAACAGCTTACAAAATGTATATCTGTCATCCTACTGTCAGTGAACTTAGAGGTAATCATGCCACAGAGGCACTCTGCCAACTATTCCATATCTGCCTCCAGGCTGAAGCACAAAATGCTGATAGCTGACTTTATGCTTATGGAAATGTGACAACAGTGTATCACAGCAGACTCTTACCCACCGTGCTAGAACTCCTGCCTTTTGTTTGTGAAACTCATATTGAAGGGGAGTCAAACATGAATTGGTCTGAGGACCTTGAGGAGGATTAAATCATCGGCTTGTGCATTTCTGTTCTCCGAGTGCAGAAAAAACAGCGGAGTGTGATTGAGCAGCCTTTAAAGCAGACCCCGGAGAACGACATGTAGAAAATAAACTGCTTGGAGTTCCACTGGAAACTTTTTTCCTCTCCCTCTCGCTCTTTCTTTCTGAATGAGAGCAGAGTGACGTTCAGAGTTCTATCAGAAACATGTGTGCAGAGTTTAACCCATTTATGTCCAAGTAAATTTAGTTTGATAAGAAAATATGCAGAACAGAACTCCTTCTGATTGGTCCACAGTGATCAAATTTTGCATGAGCAACTCAAATTTTGTGATTAAATGTAACTATCATACTCTTATTCTTATTCAATGTACGTTCTTTATTGTTAACAATCAGTAATCCTGTGCAGCCTGATTTCATTAGCACAATGAAACATTAAAAAAATAACCTTTCACCCATATGGTTTCAAAGATACTTTCAGAATATTGCTCTAGAACCTATGAAGAAAATGTAACACGTCAGACATGGACAACCATGGGTTAAAGCAGTTGTAGGAGGAAAGTGTGTGAGGTGCTTTTAAAATGATCCTCAGTTCAATTCTTATAGTGAAGCATGGATATAAAACTCTCCCTCCCTGAAATCCTATGACTCAAACCAGTATCATAAAACTGACTGCAGGTCAGCTCTGTAAGGGCAAAGTCTCCCAGCATCACAACTCTAAGTCAGAGAGAGTGAAAGGCACTGGCTGCGAACAGCACAGAAACCTGGGGAATGAGGAATGAGGAATTCTCTGTTGGCTTCGAATCAGCTTTATTCCTCATAAAACAAAACCAAACCTTGAATCAAGGACAAGAAGCGCTGTGTTTTTCTTTTCTACTCCCTTTCTCTCACAGTCCTGAGCAGTTTTGAGTTCTGCTCTTCTTTGTTTTTCTCCCGTTTTTTGCTCGATTCTTAAGCTCACATTTTTTTGTAGTTCTTTGGGACATGGCACGCTGAGAGAAAGGAATGTAAAGGGGCTGAGTAGCGCAGAGGAGGAGGCCTAGTGTTAGCTTATAGGCTACGTCCATTACCAACATATGACATCATGCAGGAATGAAACTAAAGGACAGCAGCCTCTTTTGTTATTTACAAGAGACAGGAGAATAGTCTAAACTCATATAATAAAAGCACTGACATTTCATCTAAATATATAACTAGTATATATAGTATTAGTACGGGTGGAGGTAGCTCAGTGGGTAGGATAAGTGCCTCCAGACCAAGAGGTCATGGGTTTGAATCCTACTTTCAGCACCACCACTGGGTCCCGGAGCAAGACCCTTAACCCCAAGTTGCTCCAGGGAAACTGCCCCCTGTAGTTAAGGAATGGAAGTCGCTTTGGATAAAAGTGTCTGATAAATGTACATAGTACCATTTTAAATTACCCTAGAAGAAGTACCAAAGTATCCAGTCAGTTTAAGTTCTAATTGCCTAATTAATATAATTTTTAACTGCTTACATGCTCATTTATAGAAAAGCAGAACTTGTTTTAGCATATTCAGGGCCCATAAGCATGTGAAATGAAGTTATTTTGATGCACTCTTGTTCTGACCAATCACAGTGCAGTGCAGATGCTGTTACCATGGCACAAAGAAATGATATTCATATAAGAGCTCAGTTCCCTTCAGTTTAGGTTGGGTGAGCACATGCCAGAGCACACATCTGAAAAAAATATTTCTAATATATCAAACCATGACTCCATGTACTTAAGGATATTATTTGGTCACATTGATTTGCTAGTTTTCCACAATCTTTCAACAATGCTCATTCCACATATAACTACACCTTTTAACCAACCAGAACACATTTGTTCTTTTCACAGTAAACAAGAAATATTCAGGTATTCCTCACATTTAGTCCATAAAAATACTCAAGAACAACTCTAGCAACACTGTGTTTAACCTAAACCCCTAGTGCCAGTGTTACACTTTGACCTCCTTTTGTTTAATGGTCGGGGTCAAGAGAGTGGTAAATGCAAATACAGTTACCAGCGCACCAGTTTGTTGAAGCATCTGTCTATACTGCTGTCCACTCTGTTAGATATGGACGAAATGAACAAGTACTGGGACACACGTCTTAAATATTGAATTCGGGTGACCCCTTATTTCCAGTGAAGGTTAATCTTAACGCTTCTGCATACCAAGACATTTTGGACAATGCCATGCTTCCAACTTTGTAGACACAGTTTGGGTAGGAATCTTTTCTATTCCAGCATGACTGTGTCCCAGTGCACAAAGCAAGCTCCATAAAGACATGGCTGGGTGAGTTAAGTGTGGAAGAACTTGAACACAGAACTCCCCATCCAACACCTGGGAGAAACTGGAACAGAGATTGCAAGCCAGACCTTCTCATCCAGCACCAGTGCCTGACCTCATAAATACTCTACAGAGTAAATGGGCACAAAAACTCCAAAATATTGTGGAAACCCTTCTAAGAAGAAGGAGGTTGTTAGAGCTGCAAATGGGGTATTATATTTAAACTCCATATTAAAGTCTATGTATTTGCATGCAATGTCACTGAAGTCCCTGTTGGTGTAATTGGCGTCCCAATACTTCTGTCCGTGTAGTGTATTGTCGTTTCCAGGAATGA
>JBBPDH010000018.1:2646803-2661783 GCA_037974565.1 Clupeocharax schoutedeni
CTTGGGGTTAAGGGTCTTGCTCAGGGACCCATTGGTGGTGTGCTGGAGGTAGGATTCGAACCTGTGACCTCTTGGTCCGGTGGCAAGTATCCTACCCACTGAGCTACCGCCACCCATGTGAAGCAGGGAGCACCCATGAACACGGCACACGGGGAGCAGTGTATGGGGACGGTACCTTGCTCAGGGTACCTCAGCTGTGCCTAGCTGTCTTGGGAATCGAGCCTGGACTTTCTGATCGCAGGGCGAGTGCCCTATCAACTAGGCTGATACCAATTCAATGTGTCATCATTACTGAGATTAGAAATGAGCTGTTTTAACTGAAGTAGTTCACATAAGATAAACATCTAAAAGTAGACTATCATTCTTAAACTATTCAAACACTACTTACCCTGCAGCATTACATACATGCCTAACGACATGCCATCACACATTGAGAGTGTGCTATTTCAGGCTAGATTTATTGCCCGATTGTATCAGATTCTTTAATTCAGTATTTTCCCATTTTATTGATATGCCAGCTCTAATATGTAGTGTAGTCCACCCTTGGTTATCATGAATGTCTAGATATTATAATTCTTTTCAACATTTAGGTTCGTGCTGAAGCCTATGAGAGTCATGTCCTGTTCCTGTGTTGTGAGATTTGCAATTACTAATGATAAGCAGTTAGTGTGGTCCCATTTAGACAGAACACTGTATATGTAAATGTGATTCAATGAATAAACTTGTACTAAATAAACCTGTACTTAAAAATTGGTGATATTTATACAGAGACGTGCTGAGGAATATCTGAAGATTGGTAACAAACAAGTACTGACACTTCCCATTATTGAAGACCATGAGAAGAAAACTGGGAAGATTGTCAAATGGTATATTGCGCACTTATAATTTGATAGTATATATTTCAGGAATATCACAATGATTGTCTTGCACTCAAATACAACTATTTTATCAGTAAATGTGTCTTGTAATGCAATAGGCAGCCAAGCCTCAAAAACATCCCAGTTATCCATACTCAGAGGTCTCCTGGAGAAAAAGTATGTGTATTATATTTACAGACTCCCTCAGCAATGTTTGGCTCCAACTGTTATGACACTTAAGTTTGTCAGTGACCCCAGTGTTCTGTCTCTTTTCCAGCACAAGGCTGCATTGGCCATGCGCCTGCTGTACAACCCAGCTCACCCCAACAGCAGAGATCTTATGCACCAGAATTATGGCATTCAGCTCCCTAATTTGCGAAAGCAAACTGGCCCTGTGAGTTTTTGTTAATCTGGGACTTTATCTACTTATCGACTTTAATATATCTGTTCAATTTAGCCGCTATGTACTATGAAGAAATATTAAATAATGAAAACTATGTAAAATAATATGCAATACTTTTACAAAAGCATGACATTTAACTTGAATTCACTTTAAGGCAATCATTATATTTGACTTCACTGAATTTACAAGATTATGCTAAAATTATTAAAAATATGTTAACCAAATAGTGGCATTGGAGACCTTGGCTGTGTAGGAATTTATTTCCAGAACAAATCTTTGAAATCATTTTAGTAGCATCCAATTATATTGAAATCGTATCAGTTTTGGAAGAAATAAAAATATTATTTTAAAATATGTTGCAGATACGTGCATGAATGTGAATGTCTCCCTATTAATTTATGTATCCCTACTAATTTACTTTTGTAAATGACCCGATAAAAAATGGCCAGCCAACAAAGTCTTGGTTAAGCTACATTAAAAAATCTAAATAACTTTTATTTTAAAATAAGAAAAACCCTTCTTTGAGTAGGTGTGTCTTAACTTTGACTGGTTTGTGCATATTGTATATGATAGCTTAAGAAATCAATGATGCTTTTTTGTGCATTATTCTGTATTTCCCAGCCATTATGGAGCCACTGCAGCAGCTAATTAAGATGGATTCCCAGTAGTTATTTGATAGTGGCCAGAATTTGTCTTATCTGACTGTTGCCTTAAACCCAACATATGTCACATGATGCTCCAGAGTAGGAGATGTGGCAGGCCAGTATTAACAGATGACTCTAGTCAGTATGCTTTCAAACAGGAGATGTGAACTGAAGGTCACTTGCTTTGGCAGTGACATTGAAAGTGTTTGTGGGTAAACAAATTAATCTTTTCAAAGGTCACCATTTGTTTTAGTGCTCAGGTTTTGCCCCCCCTTCCCCGTCTGCTTCGTCCCGCTATCTGTGTCATCCCATGCCTGTCATGGAGGGGGGCTGAGGCTGTCAGGTTGCTGTTGTGGACAATGGCAGACTTGGCCAGCGAGAGCAGACAGACGCAGATTGCTGCACATCAGCATTCTTTGGAGGGGGTGCCGGTGCCTGATTGCAGTTGTATGGGCTGCTGCTTTACAGCTGTCTCAGGACAGGTGCTGGTACCTGTTCCTGCATGCCAATAAGAAGGCCGCAGCCGGTAGTCACTGGCGCCTTGCCCATTGCCTTCAAAGCCTCTGCGCCAGCTCTCTTCATCGGCTCTGAAGCCGCACGTTCCTGCTGTGGCTGTTTCATCTTCCTACATGTAAAAAATCCACAGCTGTGTGAATTTTCCATGCACACCTGGCAGGCGCTGGTAGGGTGTCACAGAGCTCAGTGGTGTGAAAACAGACAGGCCAGAAATGCTGGAGGAGGAGGACAGATGAATAGAAGAACTGTTCATTTTTAGCCCTCATCCACTCCCTGTTTGCCCTCTATAATATATGAATAACTGGGACTATGTAAACACTATGTCCTATACTACGATTCATGCAGTCTGATAGCTAGTTACAAAAAGACAGCAGTGTCATTATTTTCAAATGTTCTTGCATTTCATTTTTGGATCTAATAGGCTGTAAAATTGCTGTAGATAACATCCTTTTATCTTCTCCTATTTTGCTTAATGGTATTACATCCTGAGGTAAAGCCTCTCTGTACATAATGAGCAGTTTGCGTGATTGACTGGTAGTTATTAAAATGACCCGTCTGCTAAGAGTATCGATATGAGAGTCACACATTGCCTTCTTGATAATATTCAAGCAGTTGGAATTCTCCTGATTACTTATTTCTGTGATGAATTATTGTGGCGCCCCTCTTGCCTTTTGATTCATGAGCTGTTTTACAGCGATGAGGAGGTAGCACCATTTTGGGCATTGCTCTGATGGAATTTAATTCTTGTAGATCTCAAACAGCTGTTCACTCGAGAGAAACCGAGAGAGAAATAAACAGTTTGAATCATGCTCAGAGTCTCCAGAAAGCTTTGCCAGCTTGTGATTGATTGCTGGAGGGAAGGGGGCTTATTGGCTAGTTTACAATGTCATTAACTGCCTGTATCCTAGCTCCAACTTTCTTTTAATGAATGCGGAAAATCTGTTGGTTGTAATCACACAACATCATCGCACTCCTTCACAAAAACGCTTACATTCATGGGCTCAAGCAGCCAACAAAATAAAGAGAGAGAGAGGGGAAGTAGAGGAAGAAACCATATTTCTTGACATCTACAAGCTGCCACCAGCCTGATTAATGGATGGCTGTCTTGCAGCCTTTTACAACAAAGTTTGTTCGGCGAGAGAAATCTATTCAGTGACCCGCAGCTAATAGCATTCTCCATGAGCAAGCTATTGAGTGGAGTGTGTTCCTGTTCTGTTCGCCATGTGCTATTGGTTTTGGCTGTGCAGCCTGCAGGCAGATCTCTTTTTGCCTTAGCGAGATACAAGGAACCCGTTTAATACCTCTTACTGTGACACATTCAATACAACACCTCTAACCTTAGACCACAATAATATTGTGTGGAGCCTATTTTCACAATTCCATAGTGTTGTACAGTGTCTTTTTATCACTGTTTGGAGAGATTCCCATTGTGTACTGTGTCACACAATTCTAATGACTTGTAAAGTGTTTGATGGACCATTGGCATGAGATAATTATGTTCACTTCCCTGAAAGAGCATAATACTGAGCTTCTCTGTAGGTAGGAACTCAGAAAGTGATCACAGGCTCTACAGTGGGCAGCTTAGCTGGTGTACCAACAGGCCTTCTGAGCAATGACCTCTACCCTGCACCATCTCTCTGTGAGGAAGACAAGAGAGCAGGTAAGAAACTTTACTCCATGTACAACATTGACAAAATGTCATACTGCAATTGTGTGTCATGCAATTTGTTAGCCTTGCCTAAGGACCTGACATATTTAAGGCATTTTCCACTGCACTAGAACCATTAATCCTAGAAAACTGTAAATGCTCTTCCTTTGGGTCTAGTACTAAGAATGTACCTTTTCAGAATTCTTACAAAGCGTTCACCTCTGTTTTTGATTACATGTTCTACTGAAATCAGCAACAGTTTAGTTAAGCTTTTAGTTGTCTAGGTCAGTGGTTCCCAGCCTTTTTTCCTCAAAGCCTCCCTTGCCTGTCTCCAAGACAAGCCAGGCCCTCCAACCCCAACCCCAACCCCAACCCTGCATCTTACCTTACATCTCGAAGAGCACCATAATGTGAACTAAAATTGTGTATGGATTTGTCATGTTTTAGAGCTAAAGGTCGAAAGTATTTGGCATTTATGCTCACCATAATTACTGTTTGTACATTTTTTTCCCACCCAAGAGGGAAAATGTAAGCTCTGCTTGATTGTACACACAAATGTGAGTAATTATAAACATTTTGTGAGTGAATTTTGTGAGTGAATACCTTCTTTGCTGCAGGTTAGCCAATAAGTTAAACTAAGAAGAGCACGGTAGCTAATTAGAGTGATTTAAATTATTAATCATAGTTGTTGTGACAGTTCCAACTGTCTCTCAAGCAAGTGGAAGATAAACTAGACCTGTTTGTCCTGTTTGTTCTCATTTGGGTCAGTTCTTGTTTTTTAATGTGCTGTGGGAAAATGCCCATAGTGCTTTATTTTAAGGACATATTGCAAGCTATAGAACCATAAAGGTCAGTACATCCGTCACAATTACCAAATGATATAACACTACTGAGTATACACTTACTACACATTTATCTATTCAAACGTTTCTCTTAAAAATCCTCCAGTGCACAACTCCAGTCCTGGAGAGCCTATGTGTAGCACACTTTGGTAATTTCCCTGCTTAAACACACCTGTTAATTGTCAGATTTAGTAAGTGTGTGAGAGGAAGGCCCACCAGTGTAAACAGTTTGTGTAAGGATGTCTCGCAAAGGTTTCCTCATGTTTTTAATCTCTTTTCTTTGTAGGCATTTCCTGTCTGTTAGAGAAAAGTCTACCACCTTCAGAAACTGATCTCTGTTTGACTGCTGTTAAACCCAAGGCAAACTCACTTCACCAAAAAGAGGAAATCAGTCCAAATAAGACAGGTCAGATACATTCCATGCTTCAGCCATCCATGTTTTCTGTATGTTTTTAATGCTTAGGGAGTATGCTTTGGGTGATCAATGCTTGAAATAACAGGCCATATAAATTCCTGGCTTGCTGTTGTTTTCAAGCTAAGCACAAGTACTCATTTATTGCCATTTACTGCAAAAAAACAGTGTGATCTAAATTAGCTAGACACTACAAACATTGGCTTTTTTGTGAGTTAAGAGAGTTTATTTATAATGGTTTTGTCATTTTAAAACTGATGAAGCTAATTTAGTTTATTACAGAGTTTGCTTGACAACAGTAATTGATCACACATTGTTAAATATGCTTCTTTTAATGTTTACATGACAGAGCTCTTCTTTGGACTTTGCTCAGATATGATGTGATCTGTGAACAGGTGTGTGTAAAAGTGTAGGAAAACAGCAGAAAGATATGAGTCAGAGTAAGGATATCACACAGCCCCACAGAGTCTCTCACCCAGAATCTCAGCCCACATGGACCACTACCACACCGCCTCCCTCTGCTGCCTCTAACAGCAAACTCATTCAGGGACAAGCACGATTCACCCCACTCAGCCCGCAGGTATTACAAGCTTAATCATATTTAGTGATTTAGCAGTTTGCTATATTTGACATACGTGATAACATTGCACCCTCTACATTAATCTCTCATGCAGTTTTATTCTTTTGTAACTGACCAAGTGATGTCAATTTGAAGTTTCGTCCTATCTATCAGAGGTCATGAAGCATATTTTTGTGTATACCATGAATACTAGTCACTTTATGTTACTAAAATTAGACACCATGGTTTAAAATGTAATTTCACATTCAGTGTTTTTGCTTTTCTTTCTTTTGAAATAGTGTTTCTAATATTTCTACAATATAAATTAATACATGCATTTTAAAAGGTACTATATAGTTATATAGTTCATTTATATTGTTAACTCTGTGACAGTCCTTGTGTGGGTATGTGCTCAGTGTGTTCCAGCACTACCACCAGCTGCTGTTAGCAAACACTGCTTCAGCATAGTGGAGGGCTGGATTGACCATTCGACAGATTTCGGCACATTTAAGGAGCGCTACTACCTGCGCTGGGGCCCAATGGTGGAGGCTCTTTGGCGACTGGAGCGACTGATGCAGGAGTTTGCTGTGCCTTACGCGCGGGTGTGTGGCGAAAGGCTTGTGGCTCTGGTGCAGAGTGGTGTGCTAGACCGGGGTATTTTGGGTGTGGAGCACATCCTCTCAGCACTGGAGAATGCAGAAGAGGTGTGGGAGCTGGTGCAGCAGCCCGGCCAGCGCTACAAGGGCGTGGGGGGGCGTGAAGCAGCCGCTG
Source organism: Clupeocharax schoutedeni (assembly GCA_037974565.1). Lineage (NCBI taxonomy): Eukaryota > Metazoa > Chordata > Actinopteri > Characiformes > Alestidae > Clupeocharax > Clupeocharax schoutedeni. The sequence continues at coordinate 2,653,456 of JBBPDH010000018.1, forward strand.
TGCACATCCAAGCCTGCTGGAAGCGCCACCAGGCCCGCACCGCCTACCTGCAGCAGCAGAGGCGCAAATGGGCGGCCAGATTCATCGGCATCACCTTGTTCCTGTACACCCAAGTGAGGCGTGTGAGGAAGAGCCTGCAGGCGACCCGCCTTCGCCACCTGGAGAATTACCGCAGCAGGGCAGAGGTGAGGTGCACACACACGCACACTCCGCCTTGGTGTTTTTTTGTAAAACAGTAACCACCCACTTATATGCGGATCAGCAGTCGCAATTTCAGTTTCACGCGGATCTTTTCTGAGAAACAAACAGGTATTTTTTTTGCTGAACCCACCCCACAGACCTCACAGCCTTTTCGTGGCAATATGTAAATGTTCCTATATTTGTGCTAAATTTGCTTTATATAGTAGTATAAAACATATAAATAAAACATAAATCTTAACATAAATGTAGCTATATTTTGATAAAAAAAATAACTTTAGAGGGCATATTGTGGTTTTACACTATTTTTAGGCATTTTTTACCCACATCACAACGTGATTTTTCACCATACGCTGGTGCTCATGGAGGTTATTGTACATTGAAATGCAGCCACACATGCTCATTATTATTATTATTAGTAGTAGTAGTAGTAGCAATAGTATTAGTATTATAATTATAATTATAATTATATTAACAGCATTATTATTCTCCAAGCAGGTCTGATTGGTCTAAGATGGTATTATAATAGCTAAGATTAATCAAAAAACATTGCAATTAAGGATAAACATTGGATAAACATTGCTGGATTAAAGGATAATTTTAAATCATACACTTGTTGCCATAGTCTGAGCAAAACCACTTGAACAGCTTCACCTAGATGTATTTAATCCATTTATACAGTGATAACAACCGGTGTATAATACATACAATTGCTAGTGCATTTTGCCCAGTTGCAAACTTATTATGAAAAACTTATCATAAAGTATGACCCACCTTTAGTGCTCAGTAGAGAACTTAAACCCTTCCAGTCGCAATATTTCAAGGCTTGGCTTATCTTTGCTTTGCCACTATTTCAACAAGACTGATATAAATGAAATTTACATGCAGAGTTACTCTCACTAGGAGTGATGGGATTAAGCGCGCCTTGCACACCCACACGACAAGCATCGTTGTCTCCATTTGTCAGAGCAGATGTCTCTTCCGTGCTGTCATCCCCGTAACATCTTCATGAGTTTAGCATGTCTCTTAATTAGCACCCACACATTCATTTGTTCTTACGTCACTCACTACGAGAGCAGACGACGAGCTTGTGTGTGTTTCCACCCTTTAAGCAGTCACACTCTGTTAATTAAGCCACAATCTACCCCTGGCAGAAAGAATCATGTAGCCTGCTAATTGAATTAATGTAGGGAAGATGTTTTGAAGTATGCACTTAGCTGATTTAATGAATGTGATTTATGCTTGGGTTGACACCACAAAGCCCAGAGAGAAATATGGGTATAATTTACTACCTTCATGTTACCGGTATGGGGTTGAAGATCTGCGTTTGTTTGTTTGTTGCTTGTCACTGCTCATTCTTCTGCTGTGTGTCCTGTGCTGGGCAGTACCTGGCAGCCAACTGGAGACGCCTCAGTACATCTAGAAGGACCATTATCCATGTACCCTCATTAGGTACCACACCTTGGTCACTAGTCCCTCTCTTTAACTCTTTCTTTCTATTTCTCACTCCATTTCTGTCTCAGAGCATAAACTGAGTGCCCATACCATCCATTATCTACCTATATTTTTCCGCACACTTTGTACATTTTACTGAATTTATTCAGGAAACCAGTAATTAGAAAGTAGGAAACAAACACAAATGTAGAAACTCATATGCTGAATATAGATAATATAGATATAGTTCTGTTGCAGTTATTAAAGTGAAATTCAATAGCCATAACTGTCAGTGCTGTGGCCTGCACTCAGTGTGTATAACAGATGATAAAGTAAAGAATGCGTATGGTAATTAGCAGCAGATGGAGTGTTGTATTTACACTGGGGGTGGCTGAGGCGAGTGTGAGCTTGGATAATTAAGAAGTTGAACCCTATTGTTTTTATTGCCACACTCTGATAGTTCAGAGGCATTTAATTATTTGATTACATTTATGTGCTTTAAGTAGAGCAGTCTGTTTCAAGATCTGGACAAAATCTGTCGGTCTCACATTAGAAGTACTGAAGTATGTGTGTGTGCGTGTGTAGGATACTCAGAGCAGCAGCGCCGCAGTCTCCGAGGATTTGACATACTGCAGAATACTCAGATGGGTCGTCTGTGCGATATTAGAGGTACAGACTGCTATCATAATGACATCATGTAAAATACATTCTAATATATTAATTGTCTTGCGAATGTAGAAAGTATTTCCAGTACTAATGTGTGTGCGCTATCCACAGATGAGAATGTGGAGGTGATCTATGTCTGTCCAGTACAACTGGGAGAGGACCTTTTACACTACTACTCTTTACTGCTGGGACTGCAGGGAGCAGTGGAGACCGGAGAGCCCAAGTCTCTTCCATCTAGCTGTGCCAAACGCTTTACTATCCTCACACCAGAGGCATATCAGCACTTTCCTGTAAGGTGCTCTATACACATGCACATAAATACCCAAAATATGTTTTGTCATATGGTCATTTACCTTTCAAGCTCCTGGTGTACAGAAGTGCAGCATAAACTGTGTGTATTACACTTCAACCATCAAATTAGGTCTGGTTATAACAGACCAGACATAATTTCCAGCAGTCCTCTTTTTGTCCTTTAGGGGGTGTGTGAGCTGTTTTGTTCACTGCACTCAGTTAAGCACCAAAATCTTAGTGATTAAGAAGTTTGTTTTCCTCACATTTATCTGAGAGGAATGTTTTAACATACATCTATATGCTTGTATTAACATTTTAAAGGTACTTATGAAATATGTATGAATAAATAAGAACGTTAGATTAAAAAATAAATAATTAATGAATGGCTGCTATGGCTTTTACTCGGGGTTAAGGTTACCTCTTGTTGTTTTAATTGCTCCTGCAAATCATCTGTGCATGTGAGAGTCTGTATTACAATGTACAGCCAAATCCAATATATAATTGCTAAGGGCTCAGCCCCTGATTAAACAAAAGGCTGCTTAGCAGGCCAAGCCTTGTGCATGTTCGATCTAACTCCTAGTCTTTACTGCATATCGATACAGTGTACGCAGGCTTGCTTGCCTTTATATCCTCTATACACTCTAGCCTTATTTACTGCCTGCTGTTAGCTTGCAGCTAGGCGTGCAGGCACCTGGTTGTACTCCTTGCTTTTCCCTATCGATTCCCTAGCTTACCGGCATGTGTAAACTCTGCCAGACGTGTCAGTGGGATGAATCACTGTTCGCCAAGGCTGCCAGCACGGCATGCCAGTGACAGAAGGGAGAACTCCACACGGATCAAATAAATACAGATGTGGAGTAATTAGTGCAAGTCCCAAGGAGCCCATCGCTTAGCGTGTGGGAAAGACTTGCAGCGGGAGCGCAGGGGCTGTCTTTTATCAATTGAACCTGCCGGAGTACAGGAGAGGTCATGACCCCTCTGGCTGCTCCTAATGGGCCCGGTGTGAGTGTACACACTCATAAATTACAGCAACAGACAAAAGGGAGAACTAGGGCCTCAAAGGCAGGAACAGAAAGGACAGTTATTTATGCATGTACGAAAAACAATTAGACATAATATACATTGTTTAGGGCAGCAGTCCCCAACCTTTTTTGCGCCATGGACCAGTTTCACGTAAAACAATATTTTCACAGACCAGTGTAGATACAACAGAAAACAAAGTGCATTTGTTTTATTATATATTTTTGCTAGCTTGTGGGCTAAATTTGTGATGTACTAAATCATGTGACCGAGATAAGCATTTAAAAAAAAATAAAAGATCATTCAGTATCTGATAATCAATAAAATATTTTTATTCTGTCTTTCTGTACCAAATGACTCACGGACCAAAACCGGTCTGCAGCCCTGTGGTTGGGGACCTTTGGTTTAGAGCACATTATATATATAATCGTATTAAAGTAAAAGAATTAACACATATTCTGTATAGATGGCATATATTTGTCTGCTCTGTCCTTCTGCCTATACTCTTATGTCATATAAAGCAGCATCCTTGAGCATCTGTTTATTTACTTTGTTCCTCTTCCAGAATCACAACATGTGCGTCTCCACACTGTTGAAGTACAGCCCATACACGCTGTGCCGCATTAAGAACCTGATCCAGGGTAAGCAGGCCTACTTAGTCAGCGGAGTGCCCCACATGGATGACCTGGCAGTTGCTGATGAGTTAGGAGTGCCGATCCTCGGACCAGAACCCGCTGTAGCCCAGCTCTATGGCACCAAGTCTGGTGCTAGAAGGGTCTTTACCAGTGCTGAGATCAGCTTGCCTCCAGGATATGGGGACATCTACACACTGCAGCAGGTCTCCTTGACAAGTGCACACACTTCAATGTAATTTCTGTATATGAACATGTTTTTACTCGTCATTAAAGTACCCAATAGCTAGAGATGAATAACATGTTCAGTGTTTGAAGGTGTTCATATAATTAGATCTTGGTATTAGATTTGATGCCTAATCAATTACCATTATCAAATGAAAGTGAGGGGTAGTTGGCATTGAACTTGGCCTATTCATATGGTAAACCTTTTCTTTATCACTGAAGACTTATATCCATTAACCTGTATTATTATAAACCCTTGTCAGTCTACTGTATGCATCCCTTTTTTTGCATCATTTTATCCTTCAGTTGCATGATTGTCTGGCACAGCTGATGACAGATCATTTGGAGGTGCAGCGCTGGCTTTTTAAGATGGATGGAGAGGTGGGCAGCCGCGGCACAGCCTACTGTGACGTCTCTCATCTGAGCTTCCGGCCCTGGGCGCTGCAGGAATATCACCGTTACGGACCACAGCTTTGGAGGATGGCTTGGGCTCAGGTAAGAGCTTTGCTGTCTTTTGTGCTACAAGTTGAACGTGTTTTTGTACGTTTTGTACTTGCTCTATAGACACAAACATTCACTTTTTAAATCTTGTGTGTTTTGTTTTACTCTTTTGTTTTACATAGCAATGACAGTGCTTTAGCGGTAGAGTTTAACAATCTGTATTCAATATTATACTAAGTACTATGCCTGGTATAAGTATTCATTCAAGCATTTTATGCTCTTATTTCAACATTTTGCTTGTTGTTAGTGACCAAGGCAAAACTTATAACCTTGCCACAATGCTATTTTAATGTATGAGCTCTCTAAAGAGCTCTGTATTCTATTTCTCATTAATGCAAAAATGTTTGCCAAGCTGGCTATGCATTGCTTCTAATGCTTCTAATACTACATACCACTCCCTTTGCTTGTGCTCTTTATCTCCTATTGGCATATAATGGAACTTTTGATTTTCACTCATTAATTACTGTGTTTTGCCATTAAACTGTAAGCTTTGTGTAAATGAATTACAAGGTTATAATAATAAGGGCTGTAAGCAAAACCTGGCCCTCGCATTTTGTTCTTTCTCTATTTCATCCCTCTATCACAGGGCTAGGAGGAGGCCTTGTGTTCTGCCTTCCAGCAATTAGCTCAGTCTCTAATTCATGTGGAGGCAGAGTAAGGGGCTGTAATTGTGGCGGCACTGGCACTGTTAATTACAGGGGTAAGCGGTTGAGGCCCAGCCAAACTCCATTATGGCAAAAGCAAGTGAAGGAGGTTTAAATGGAGGGGGTGGGGGTCTCTTCACCAGCTGGGGTCCCAGAGTGAGAGGCGAGGGAACTGGGGCCTGATGAGCAGGCCCTGCACCCTTAGGGCCCCAGGGCCATATGGAAGCCAGTGCTGGCCTTTATTCCACCACTTCAGCCATTTAATCAATGGCATGCCCTGCTAACAGCACAGAGAGCACAGGGGTTACTCCAGCATGTCATCTTTTTTGTATAGATTTGTATTCATTCAGCGTTTCATTCAGATTTAACTGCCCCTCATGCCTGGAGTGATGATTTTGGCTAAATGTGAACAGTTCTGTTGCTGAGATAACTGGAAATTTGTTATACAGTCCTGTTCCTTCATATTTTGTGGACAAATTCCAAGAGCAAATTCTGAAATATTATAATGCAACAGAATAACTCCAGTTGAGCGGTGTGTTCTGAGAAATAATGGATAAATATTGCTTTCTGCTTTATGATTGATTGAATTGCTCCATGTATATGTATACATCAGCTGCCTAAAACATATGTTTGCATATTTGTGTGATGAAGGAACAGAATGCAGACAATTATATTTTTTATAAAGCAACAAAAATCACTTAAGTGAAGCTCCATACTTGTATGCCAGTATCCATGAAGTAATTCACACATGCTGTCTCTAATCTCAGTGGGAAGTATTATAATACTGCATCTCCTGTAATATGTTAGGCTTAGCCGTGCAGGGCCTTGTGGAACTTTCCCGCTATGTGCCACACTTTGTCCATATTGTTTAATTATTGACTGTGCAAGGGGCCCTTTTAATGCTTAGATAATACCAGATCCTAGAGCCCATGTGCTCCTTAAAAATAACAGTCAGCCGTACTTGCCCCGAGGAGAGAATGTGGACTGTAGGGTGTATAATGAAAGATTTAAAGGGTGTATGCGAGGCCCATGTCCTGAGGCAAAGTATCCCAGTCTGGAGTGACCCTCTCAGCTCTCGTCCCATTCAGAAAAGAGGAGTTAAAGACATGTAGATCACGCCCTATTCAACGGCTGGATGCAGCCATATATGCTATAGATTACACATTACACACTCACACATACTGCCTGCACATGGGTCATTACACACTGGGAAATTATGCTTAATAGCATCAACAGATGGACAGTCTCTCAGCTAGTTGTTTAATTTAGTCCAAGCAGATATAGAGCTAAGCAAACATGAGGCATGTGGATATAAAGTGTATAAACATGAGAAACCTTCATGAGGATGATACGGTTTAGAAAAATACTGACCCTGACAAGATTGAGATTATTGTGCATGAATACAATGTTATGAACAAAATGTTAATTAATTTCCCTTCAGATTAGGAATTTTGACACAATTGTCTATCATATAGTCATGCCTTGTGGTTGATGTATAAAAGTTTGTCCAAAAAGCAGCTGTTTGTAGATCAAAGCTGAGAAAAAAATGACATATGAATATGAAAGCAGTCAAACCACATCTGCACTGCTGCTTTTGAATATCCTATAAAATAAAATGTCCCCTGGAAACGTTCCGCTCTGTAATGGAGAGATCAAACAGCAATCATAGAGTGTATATCTACTTTATTTATCTATTGTCAGATCGCTCATCTTTATGTGGAAGCCAAGCAAAGCTTGAATCCTCTCAAACAGTACAGCCTGCAGTTTAAGTCGAAATAAAGGATGGCAAAAAATTCCTCTCTCGCGCTTTCCCTGCTACCCCGCTGTTCGCGCGAAAGTGCATTGGCAAATTCTCAGAGTGCACGTGCTCTTTCGGGGGGAACGGGGGGGCCGTTTCCTCACACTTTTTGCCGCACCATTGTGTGCTTTATGGCTTGTGGCGGGGCGAAATCACTGTGCAGCGATTGACCCTGGTTCTTACAGTACTTGAATATGATGATGGCTGTTTCATGACTGGAATATCAAACTCCTCATCTCTCCTCTGGCATGCCTGCTCAGTGGAGTTAGTTGTAACACATTTGCTTTTAGCAACAGTGTGCTTGAAAACAAAAAATGCAAACAAATTTATGGATATATAGATATATATTATATTATGTGTCAAATAGACCACTTTAGCTGGCAGGGCTTACTCATTTTACACATTTTATATACACAGTGAGAAGGAAGATGTTTTCTACAGCTTCTTTTCTGTTTGTATTACCATGAAGCATCGCTTGTGCACTGAATTCGTTTTGGATTCATTCCCCATTTCTCTTTTAACAGTTCTACTCTGGAATATCTGCAGTAACCAACATGTTTAACAGTCACAGAAAGTCAAACTGTTCAATTAACAACATAATCAAGTGCCAGAGCTATTATGGCCTTTTCTAGTTACAGAAACAAGGGCGGTATTGATCGGTAACTGTCCCTGATAGATCTGCTGATTGATCTGCTTGCATAGGTATTTATCTGCTTGCTTATTGGGGGCAGGTGCAGTCTCGATGCAGTCACTATTGCCTTCAGTTAAAGCCATTAGGCCACTGTGATGCTCTGGTAAATGGTTGTCAATCACTACACACACATACACACACCCTCCCACCGACACACACACACACACACACACACACACACACACACACACACACACACACACACACACACACCCGCCCACACACACA
>JBBPDH010000018.1:2661883-2699189 GCA_037974565.1 Clupeocharax schoutedeni
ACTCTTTATAACTTCGGTGTAAATGGACAGGGCTACACCGCGGTATTCGCTGGGAAGTAGATTGTACATTTTGAAACTATAACAATACATTGACCTTCTATTAAAAGATGGAAAACAATTATTTCCTCTAAATCGGGCCCTAAATTAGGGAAACAATCCCTTTGGGACTCTTATAGTCACACATGAACAGTGTGAAATTCTTTCTCTGTATTTAACCCCTTCACCAAGTGAAGCATGGGGCAGAGAACCTTGAGAGAACCTCAGTGATGACACTAGCAGTTGGGATTTGAACCCACAACCCACAATTGCAGGGGCGACATCCTAACCACTAGGCCACAAGCTGCCCCGCTTGCGAGGGGCAGCCAGGAACACAGCGCCCGGGGAGCAGAAAGTGGGAACGGTACCTTACTTGAGAGTACCTCAGTGGTGCCACTAGCAGTCCTGAGATTCAAACCCACAAATTTCTGATTACAGGGCGAACACCCTGACTACTTGGCCACCAGCTGCCCATCTAATGCACATGGCTAAAGCTGTGTGCAGGAGATGTATTGGATTATGTTTCTACGATGTTTACATCCGGTGCACTTTAGACCCGGACATGTGAAGTACAGTAAATTTCCCTCAGCTGACCTTCTAAACAACAGCAGGGCCGAGAGCAGACTAGACTGCGGCCGCGGAATAAAGCCACGGCGCGCATTAGTCTAATTGAGATTGTGGCCCATGAGAGCTGTTTACTCTTGTTTTCATTTGCATTAATCTGTGGGCTCGTGTCTGGCTGTACATGCTGTGTCTCATGCTGAATGGAGACTTGGCTTTATATTTACATATTTATGTTTATGTTGCGGTTCCTGAGCCGATTCATGAGGCCAGCGGCTGATCCAGCTGTGCTCTACCTCACTCACAGTCATACACAAGTTCCATTAAAAGGGCATCATATGGTGGGTATAGCTTTCATTAATGGAGGACAGAGAAAGTGGTTGTCAGCAACATGTGTTCAGATATTTCAATATTGTTGCAGTCCGAATGCATTATTTGTATGACTTGCACACAGCAGTTGCCTTTACTTCACTTTTTAACAAATAGTCCCAAAGGTTCCTTTGATTTATGCCATAGAAGAACTAGTATAGTTTCGCTAATTTAGGGCCCATTTTAGGTATTTATTACATTTTTGAACAGAAGAACTTGGTGTAGGACATAATGCACTACAGTATTTTTTTAATCTAACAGTGAGTTTCAATGCGATTTTCTGTTGTTATGACAGAATGCATTTGTGCACAGGTTGCTTTAGTTACACAAGCTCCTCTCATTACAGGAAATGTTTAATATTCTGACTGTATAAAGTAGCTGATTGGCTCTGATTGCTCCCATTGACCTCTAAAGTCTGCGGAAAGTACCTCCTGCTCAGTGGGTACAATCTGGACACAATTGGGTAAAAAACGTTGAAACTGAAATTAAGTTTCACAGAGAACTCACTTCTTAATACACAATTGTGTATAAAATGTGGCCTGTGCTCATTTAATGATGTTTCTTTTTCCACTGTGTTAAACTGAACAGACATTGTGGGCTAAAATTAGCAGAAAGATGCAACATTTAAGTTTGTCCTCCTTTGAAAATGTGCATTTTCTTTCACTTAAAACATCAACATTTGACTAGGAGTCACTAAAAAGTACATTTTAAACCTTTAATTCATATAACATTCGTGTTTGCAAGTGGAAAAGGAGATATTTTATTATAATTTTAAAATGATGAACAGTTATTACTCCAAACATCCTTTTTTTAAATCATATTTTTACCATAAAAAAGGAAAAATGTCTAAAATACAGACCTGAACCTGCTGATACAGAATATCGAATGAATATAAATGTAATTCATTAAATAACTGCACTAAAAGTCATTATAACATTTTAAAAACGTACATCAAAACAACAGCAAAACCTCTGAACTGTAACAAGCTTGTTCTGTCAGCTTACCCCTCTCTCGGCTGTCTGGTGTGGCTGATGTTTAGACAAAATGGTGTTACAGTATATAGATGCTGTATTATGTTCTGTTATATTATGTATTCATTTTCTTATGTAACTCTATTGGTTAAACGCCTACGCTGTGGATCTATACGATGGTTTTAGTGATTTAGTGTTTAGGGATTGGTTTACCTGGACCCCATCTAATCCAATCTCAGCCCCCCGCAGCAGTCTCAGCACGACTGGCCATGATTCATTACGACCGGGACACACACAACAGCTGTGAGACTCTATTTTTATACGAATTTTTACGTTTCAGCAACTTCCGGTCTGGAAAGCATATTTTGTATAAACCTTGGCTCTTGAATCGAGATGTAAAAATCATCCCATGGAAAATGTATTTGTTTGATTTGCAAACAGGAATTGCCTTTACTTCACTTTTCAAACCCGAATCCCAAAAGGTCCTTTGAATTGTACCATATAAGAACAAGTTTAGGGCACATTTTAGGTATTTATTACATTTTTGAATAGAAGAAGTAGGACATAATGCACTACAACTTTTTTTTAAATAACAGTGAGTCTCATTGAGATTTTCTGTTATGACAGAACACAGGACAGCGTTCCAACTTAGTTGTAAATCTGTGACATATTTGGTTTGTAATTTTTTATTATTGTTACATTTTATGTTGGAAGCGAAGAGGTCATGATCTCCGTTTTGAAACTGGTTGTTCCGAAATTTGGGAAAGAAAGCTTTTAGGTTTTCGGGACTTGATGCTTGTAACAATCTGAGATTCCTTCACAAAACGTGATTATAAAGCTCAGGTGAAAACACTGGAATCCAGGCCTTCTGTATGCGGGTGTTTTATATAAGCGTGTTTTAATGAAATTTTTTTTTTTTATTGTGTGACTGTCGGACTGTAACTGCTGTTGCTATTCTGGATGGGTCTCCCTTGAAAATGAGACAAACCTGGATAAATAAAGGTTTAAAAAATAATAAATAAAATAATATTTTGATTTTATTCTGTATTTTATATTGTTCTTTCTCTGTGTCTGTGCAATCGTAGCATAAACAGTTTTCTGAGGAATGGAAACATCTTCCTTTTTGGGAAACTGGGCAGATTTCACAGTCGCTGCTGTCCTGATGTCTCACTCAATGCATCCCGCAGAGCTTTCACCTGATCATGCCCTGTCCTGCCATGCGTGAGGGACATGTGTCCTTCACGTGTCCCTCAGGACCGAGAGCAAGAAGTACTTAACAAAGTGAATTAGGACATTTTTGCAGGACCCTGACTGTAATCCCTTTATAGAATTACTCACAGAAAACAGAGCACTAGATATTTCCATGGTCCTGGAAAAGATAAAATAATGTTTGAGTTTGAGATTATTGTTGCAAGATTGTAGCAAAAGTATAATTAATGATTTAGAACGAACAACAAAGTTAAATTCCAATACAATGAATATCCAGAATCCAATTTTAATTTTAATTAATATCCAGAATGAAGTAATAACACAAGGCTACAAGGCTATATTTCCTATCATAACCCCGAAACTACTCACGGAAAACAGAGCGCTGCCTGTTTTGATGGATCTAGAACAGATTAAATAATATACTGTTTTGTTTAAGAGTTTGGAATTATTGTTCAAAAATGTAGAAAGTTTTCAATCTGGCTGCAAAAACAATAAGGAACAAATGAGAACTAAAACGACTGATATCCAGTGTTTTATTCTGATGCTGGTGGCCTAGTTGTTAGGGAGTTGCCCCTGCAATCAGGAGGTTGTGGGTTTGAATCCCAGGACTGCTAGTGGCACCACTGAGGTACCCTTAAGTAAGGTACCGTCCTCACACTCTGATCCCTGGGTGCTGTGGTTAAATACAGAAGGAAAAATTTCACACTGTGTGCTGTTGTGTGTTCCAGAATCATTTACATTATTTATCAGACGCTTTTATCCAAAGCGAATTTCATTCCCTAACTAAAGGGGGCAGTCTCCCTGGAGCAAACTGGGGTTAAGGGTCTTGCTCAGGGACCCAGTGGTGGTGCTGAAGGTAGGATTCAAACCTGTGACCACTTGGTCCAGAGGCAAATATCCTACCCACTGAGCAAGTGCCACAACATTCAGTCCTATTCAGTCACACTATGTCCTGAACCACACCCACAGGTCTGGACAGGCTTAGCGAAGACCTGGACACGGACTAAATATTTTGGGAGAAGTTCTAAAAATGTATGTCTAGAAAAAATGTGGGTGTCTATTGACTCCTAGAGTTTGTTGGCAATCTTAACCTCATAGCTCCAGTTCTAAAAAAATTACATTTACATTTACAGCATTTATCAGACGCTTTTATCCAAAGCGACTTCCATTCCCTAACTACAGGGGGCAGTCTCTCCCCGGAGCAACTCAGGGTTAAGGGTCTTGCTCGGGGACCCAGTGTTGGTTTGTTGAAGGTAGGATTCGAACCAATGACCTCATGGTCCGGAGGCAAGTATCCTAGCTCCAAAACGAAACAGGCTTGAGTGTTTACATGGTGTCAAGTGGAAAATACTGAGCTAAGTCGAAAATGGTTTAAATGAGATTTTTCACCAAACTACTCATTTAATAGGATTTTATAGCAACTTCTATGGGTAGAGGTTGGTATCAGTACAGTGTTGTACTGAACTGCCAGATGGAAAAGTATCTTGCACAGTAACAGAGCTGCACAATACAGCATCTGTTAATCGTTATCACAATATCGGTCTTTTGCGAAAGTGATATTGCAAAAGGCTGCAATTTGCTAATGAACCAATCACAGTGGTGACCAATCACAGCTCCAGGTGAGTTACTGGGTTTTCTGATAGAGTTTTTCTGATCGAGGTCTTCATGTAATCCAACAACAGTCACATTTTTTAAAACTGAAAAAAAGTGATAAAACTGATCAAAGATTTTTTAAAAAGTTAAAAGTGTTGGTGAATCAGTGCATAAACGGTTGGGGCTAAACTGCTGTAGCCAAATAAAGAGACACATTTAAATGTGTTAGTTTTGTGACATCACAAAAACTACGGTTGACGCACGGCCTCATTTTCCATATCTGGCTGTATGGATACGAGTGAATGTACCATTTAAAATAATATTTACAGTCTTTTTAATTCCAGCAAGACGGTGATATTGACCCTTTAAAAGCTTATTTTTGGTCCATTTTTTGCAGCGCTGCTTAATTGCAATATTGTTTTTAAAGACTTGTTTGCCGTTGTGTGGAGTTTGTTGGGTTGTTGGGTTTTTATGTAGACACAGACATCATTTTATGATCACGTAGGACCATTAGGAGCATTTTTCATGTTTGGCAATACTGAAATGTATTAATGCAGCATTTAATACTGAAGTTTAAAGTCGCTGACTGAGGTGCAACCCTAAATGTCCTTTATAACCACTTCTGGTACGAGTTCTTTACTCTTTTATTCTAGTCTCTGCTCATTTATGAACATTTTCCATCATGCTGCAAACGCCCAGTGCATTTTCTCCATCGCTGACTCATGATTTAGGGAGGAGGATGGATTAAATAATAGATGACATCTGGATGAACCTGTGGCAGCACGTTTTTAAAGACTTGTTAGACAGAGTCCCAGTGGCAAGCAGAACTTCATCTTGCTGAGTAGAGCTTTTAGTGAGGGGAGCACTTAGACACACCCACACACACACACACCCCCACATACACACACACACACACACACACACACACACACACACACACACACACACACACACACACACAGTTAGGATGGGCAATGTCCCAGGTGCATATGTCACTAACTATATGCAAAAATATGTTATATGTAATAAACATTTATAAACCTTAACTTTAGTTAGTTACTGTTAATGGTACAGTATAAAAACACAGTGCTATCCTGTTTGAGTCAGAAATAGTGTATAAATGAACAGTACACTTATGAAAAATAAAATATTATATACAAGAAATACAAAGAAATACAGGATATATCCCACAAAGTGTACATAATGTGCAGTTGCAGAACTGTACGAGTGAATCAGTGTGACAGTTCAGTTGTTTAGGAGGGTGATGGCGAGGGGAAATAAACCGTTCTTGTGTTGGCTGATCCTGGTCTGCAGGCTTCTATATTGTCAGCCACAGGGCAGCAGGTCAAAAAGTCTGTGTCCAGGGTGTGAGGGATTTGGGATGATGTTCCCTGCCTGTTTCCTGGTTCTTGTGAGGTACAGATCCTAGATGGAGGGCAGGGGGGCACTGATGATCTTGAATTATTCAGCCGAGTAGTATCTATATGATATTCTGTATCTGCAGTGGTTTTCGTTTATCCCTTTCCTAATATAGGAACCAGTGCTGATAAAGTTTCTGGAGGTGGTGCCTTCTCTGCTGAGCTCCTATGCCAAGCCTTTCAACACATCCTGCTACCCAACGTGGACCTGCTTCCTGGAGCACTTCCTCAAAGAAGGTGAAGGCTTACTATTAACATTCCTAAGAAACACTGACAAATTGGTTTCCACAGGAAAAGTAGCCTTAAAGTTTTTCAACCATTAGTCTTGTAATGTTACCAATGTTTTTCTGTCTGAACCCCACTCCCCAGGTGGTGTAATTGAGGCATACCCTCCCTCGGACAGCATGACGTGTCTGACAGTGGATCTGCTGGTAGAGCCAGGAGGGGAAGTGCAGATGCTGTCCTGTGGAGATCAGCTGTATGGTTCTGCAACTCTGCAAGTGGCAGGTTACTCTGTGCCCCAGACTTCGGTCTGCCCAGACAATCTTTACTTTATCTGCATGCGTGTGGGGCAGGCCTGCCAGTGGCGCCGTATACTGGGCCACATATCTCTGGACCTGGTAACCTTTCTGGAGCCTGGTACTCTGGAACAACAGGTTAGATATTAGTACTTAGTAATGCTTTACTTGTCTCTTCAAAATCATTTCATATTAGTTAATTAAGGCTTTAATAAGATGAGATTTATCTCTTAAATAAGAGTAGTTGGATGATAATTTGGTATTGTCATCTAATAATAAACAAATGCTGGTGTCAGTGCACATTCAAAATACCAAAACAAGTCATAAGTAGTTAACAGAGCACTGGGCTCAGCAAAAACACAGTAACACTTACCACTGTCAATCTGCCATTGGACATAAGGACCCTCAGAGTTAGATTGACTTGTCAGTGTCAGCAGTCGATTTTGTAGCTAGGAGGAAACAAAGCCATATCCAGAATCTGTTTGGATGAGATCAGGCATGTGGCTCTATTCGGTTAGAGGTTGTAACACTTCACTGCCATTACGGCTCTCACCTTGCTGGTGTGAGTTCTCAATTTACTGTGTTAGGAAAGGGATGTTATTGGGTAGATGGATGGCTCCTGGAGGGTTCCCTTGGGAACTGTGAAGCAGAGAGAATGACCGAAGGAGAGAGGAGCTAATGTGGCAAAAGGCCATCTAATAAACTGTCAGGTCTTATTGTGTCAATAAACTAATTCCCCTTTTAAGGCCTTGGCCTCTGACCCTGCAACACCCTATCCATGCACCGGTTTTGTGTCTTGTCAAACAGAAGGTTTAAGTCTCACTTCATCAGACAGATGTGACAGATATTTTCATATTTAAAATAATTGGATGGTCCACTGCTTTCCACTGGTTTTTTTTAAGGGGGGGTTAAAAATGTCTTCATGCTAACATGGCCAGCATGCCACCTGAATAGCTAGCCTTGTTATAATAAAAGGTCCATGTGACATTTGGTATGAAATTCCAAAACTATGTATGAAAAGACATGCTGCCAGATAGAAGCTAAGTGAAATTCCAGTCATGTCAAGTAACAAGCGTTGCCTTGCAGCATTAAATGTCGAAAATATCTTGAATGAAAAAGAAATTTTACTTAATAAGGGATGAGTGTCTATGAAGTGTAAAACACAGTGTCAATTAGATGTCCGGTCAAGTAAATTTCATGTTTACAAGGACATTTTTCTTACTGATATAATGTTGCATGCTAATATTTTTTTAAGGCATGCCTTACACTCCACATTTATTATATAGTTATTAATTTTAAGTAATTAATTAGTCAGTAATTATGTAGTAAATTGGAAAATAAGTTAAGTGAAAAACTATTAAAATGTGGGCTCAAATACAGGTACTGTAATTACGGTCATGTGTTAGGATTAGGACTTAATGCTCAATTAGTAGTAGTAAAAACCTGATGTGGTATGCAGTGAACATATATTTATATACATTCTATAGAACCTATTTCATTTATATCTTCAACTTCTATTTTTCACATGTAATCAGTGCAAAATATGTAGGCCCCTTCATTGGCAGACATATTTACCGTATATACATGGGTTTGTTTGTTTATTTAAAAAGCTATAATTTTACTGTATTATAACGGCTCTGAATAATAATGTCAATTGAATTAATAATCACTCATTTAAAATACAATGACTTCCCCAGATAATCTCTATTGGTAGACTTTGAATGTGCTAATTTCTCTGGTCTCATTGTCCCTCTCTGTAGTGTGAGCCAACCCCAACAGCCACTAGAGGGCAGGGCAACGTGCTTTCAGTGTAATTGCCAGCACAGTAAAGCGGACTCTATTCAAAAGCCCATTGCTATTTCCTAAATGTTTGAGAGCCCTGTTGAGAGATGGAAAGGCTGGATGTTTAGAGCACTGAAGCAGTGGTGTGTGGACTGCCCTTCTGGAGAAGCTGCGCAGTTGGACACACAGGGCAGGGGGGAGTTCCTCGTTCTGATCTCCTCCAGTGTAAAGGGCATTAGAGCTTATAAAAAGCAGCTAAGATGCAAGACGTTTACTCAGTGCTGACGGACCCCAAACCCCTTTGAAGAAGCCACCTCTACATGCCTAGATGGACCACAGTGTGCTGTTACTTGCACAGACTCAGAGGGTTTTTAACAGTGACCTTGTTGGGCTATGCACAGACTTGATATCACACCAGTGGCATCTTAACAATACAAGGCCATTTTAGAGATTTAATTGCTGTACATATTTTTACATAGCACGAGTTTCTTTAAAAAGGTCAGAATGGGCAGCCAGTGAATTTCTGTGTTCAGTACAGTTTTGGTACACTGTATTTTAAAGCTTTAAAGTGTCCCAAAATTAGAGCGTATGTACATGAAGCTCAATGAGCTCAACATGAATCCATTCAGATTTAAATTAATCAGTAGTAAAGGCAAAAGAGTATAAACTGTTACCTGTATATCTGTATCGGCCTGATGGAGCGATCCAGTTATACTGAATGTCATAATTACACAGTATAAATGTGTGAATTGAAATTCATTCTCTGCACTTTGCAAAGAATGCACAGTTTGTAAAAGGAATTCAGACACAAAATTATGGGCATCACATCCCATCTCTCCCAAGACGCGAGCAGACGATGGAGCCAGACCAGAGTGAGCCTGTCTTTATTCGAACATCAATTTACATTCAAACCTGTTGCTAGAAGCGGCTGTAATTTTTTTTACAGGGAGATGGGGGGGTCGCATGTGTTTGCCCTTGTAGGCCTGCCTCACATTGTGTGTTGAAGGAGGCTCAGCTGCAGGATTGCAGCTTTTAATGAAAGCAAAGGGGCTATAGAAAACAGGTACAATCCGGACATATATATCAGACGCCTTTGTGGAGGCTGACAATGAGGCTGGCCCGGGTGATTCTTACAGACTGGCTAAATGGCTCTCCGGAGCCTGGCCCATCACACAAACCCTGGTATTAACTGTAGACAGGAAACATGCCTGGATCGATTCAGAGCAAAAACGAAGACCTTCCTTTGAGCTTGCTTGCTTCCCTCAGTTCTGTGCTCACTGCTATACTCACAATTGGACATCAATCTTAATCGTGATATTGTTGCATTTTGTTGACCATTGTACTGAGCTGGAGTGTGCCTATTTCTAACAAATAGACTATTTCTTTTTAAGTGCTCACAGATTTTGGCACAGTATATTGATTTAAGTGATGGTTTTGCGTACATCATACATACAAACATACATACATACATATGTGGTTTATCTCATGGTAATTTGAAAAGAAAGATATCATTGTAATTTCCATAAACCCATATAACATATAAAAAAACCTAATTTTGGAGCATTTCTCTTGGTCACATCTCAAAGGCCAAAGGTTTCACATAATGTAAAGACAGCTGCTGTGTTCAAATTATGTATGAAAATGAAAGAAAAACGGAAATCCATGGTTTCCTTTGGACACTATTGATTTCTAACAAATAATACACAATTTATGACAGTCATATAGAAATGAAAGCATACAAAATCAGATTGTTTTGTTTTTACTTTTCCTTTTTATATGGCTCTAAACAATTACTCCTCTCATATATATATATCTATACTAACAGGACGGTGTAGCTTGGATTTAACTGTGTGAAAACAGAACTGGTGCAGTAAGACATAGCCTAGCTCCAATGAGCCCCGATTAAAGGTGTTGGAGGCCGAGTTCAGGAGCCGGGCTGCCATTTGCATTCCCTGGCAGGAGCGTTTAGCTTGACAAATAGAGACGGCGGGAGAGGCTGCCAACTGCCACTTAGTTATTAACAACTCTTTCACTGATGATTTATTTCCCACTGTTTGAAGAGGGGCACAGCTATTAGATTATTATCAAGCAAAATTAGCCCTGTTTAAGCATAAGGCCACAACAGGGCTTGACCCCTTAATATCCTTATAATGATGCCATTAACCATACAGATGTGGAGAGAGTAGCCCGTCAGGCTGTAGACACACTGCTATGCTGGCTTGGGCCTGTCTCTCTCTCTCTCTTTCTTTCTCTTTTTCTCCCTCATTCGCACATACTCAAGCATTAATGAATTGCAATACTGTAGTACCCAGCTGAGGTATCTGGGTTGTTAGTCCTGAAGCTGGAGAACTTTAACTGTTTAAATTTGTTTAAATCTTTTTGAAGGGGTCTTCTCTAAAACAGTACTCTAAAACAGTATTATCATTCTTGTGTTATTACATTTTTCTGTAACTAAAAACTAATTTCATTGTAGGCTCAGCCAAAGAAAATTCAAATTGTCATTGTGACTGGAAAGCTAACGAAGTAAAGTGTGTGTGTGTGTGTCTCTGTCTAGGTATGGGCTGTTGATCTGGACATTGGCTACAGTAATCAGTTGGCCATGACCCAAATGATGTTGTTTATGACCGGAGCAACACTGGATTGCCGCAACGGACGTCTGGAAAGCTCTCCTCCAGTCAGAGCCAACAAGCCTGCTGCTGGCCAGAAAGCACCTAAAGCTGTAATGCTTTACTTCAAATCTTCCCCATTGCTTTGCCTCTGTAGTATACACAGAATCCAGGTTTCAGTGTACTCGTTTTAACTATTTGAATGTACATTCATCCAGTGTCAGAAACCTCATAAGTCTATTTCTGATTACTGTTTAAAGGCAAGTGTTTGATGATCCAATTATCAAGATTGAAGAGTGCTAAATAGCAGGCTACAAGCACATTTGACCTTAGTGTCCATTAGTATTGTAGTTAATTGCAAGCGCAAGACTGAAGAACAAACGTACACAAAACATACCTGCGCTTATCTACAGCATTTGAAGGAATGTAGAATATATGTTTTTTTAAAGATATACAACTGTATAGTAACCAGTCACAGAAAAGATATGTTGATATAACCATGTGTTATCACTTAGACCTCTAAGCTATTTGGATTCTTAAATGCAACTGGGTAGCACAAGAATGTCATTATCTAGCATCTGTTGCCAATGAATGGACTGAAGAGCAATAACAGTCCTCTCAACAGGATATTATCTCAATATATCAGCACATTTTTAAAGATTTATCCGCTAAAGGTTTGTTGTTTTATTTTTGTTAAATACAACTAAACACTGTAATTACGCTTTGGACCTGATTGGTGTTTAGATGCTGAATTCATTATCATTTTAATAGATGAGCCTAAATAATCAACCCATTAATAATTCATACAACATTCATTATGCATGTGTATGCATGCCTGAGCACCTCATCAGCCTGATGCTGGTCCCCTAAACAATAGACTTCCTTTATTAGCAGCAAACTCGAGTTTACGCTTGTTAATCTGCGACTTGTATTATTTTATCAAGCATTCATTTAGTGTGTGTCTGTGCAGCTCAGCAATGCAATGTATCGCCTGCCCTGCTTTGCCTTAATGGCTCTAGCTGTGGCCATCAGTTGGGGCTTGAATATTACAAACACAATTAAGTCCCCGCTGGAGAGGCTTTTTATTGTTGGGCAAGGACAGTGTCTTTGACAGCTCAAAGCGCGGCTCTATCAGAGAGAATCACTCAGCCTCTTCAGAGTGCGATGGGACTGTGCTGCTCCTGCCTTACCTCTGTCAGGGAGAATATGCTTCACGGCTGCTCTGAGTCCTCAGAGTCCTGCCACTCTCAACTAATCAGCTCCTGTAGCATGCTTTCAGATACATCCTTTAGCTGCTCTTGCTGTGAGCGTGGCTGGCTTGCAGAGGACAACTCTCTGTCCTCTATTGTGGTCTAACCTAACAATCCAGGACTCGCCCTCCCAAATGCCCTGTGCAGCTACTGAGAGACAAACACTGCCTGTATGTGAACACTGGAGACTCTATGTTTCTTTGCTTTCCATAGACAATGTATATAATGATTGCCCCCCTATGAAGTCTCAGATAAGTAGCTAGTGCTGAATTGGCACCAGTGCTAGCTCATCGTGCAACAAAATACAAAAGGATTTTTGTATAATGAATTGTAACTAACAATTTGAAAAGTAATTTATGCTGTAGAATGTTAGAATGTTAGAAAGTTAGTATTTATATGATCTGTGTTGTTTCAAATACCCAGTGTATACTCTGGATAAGAATGTAGAAATGAGTGTGGTGTAGTGTGTAGTCTTGGTCTATCAAACTTATATATGACTGTGTCTTAGGGCTACTCCTATAAAGGAACTATATTCCTTTGTTCACATACTTTCTTTTGTACAGTTATACGCCTCATCTTGGTATATTCTTCTTCCCTATAGCCTATGCTCTACCTCACTGAGCAGATCATCTGATTATGAACAAATATTTTAAATGATCCCAAAGAAGTACTGTCTTGGTTTGGACGAGTTACTCACTACTAGATCAATTGCATATGTCATTACTGCATGTTCCAAGTAGCATAGTTAGTCTTGTTTGTAAAACATGGAATAAAAAATTGTACTCATATATTTTGGTAGTATTTTTAAATGGAGCACCATTTGTTATTTTTTGTCCATTACAACTTTTCAGATATCAGGAAAAATACACCATATGAAATACTTTTTCGTGAAAAATCTAAACTTTTTTCCATCTCAGCAGGTGTCTGTGACCACCCGTTTTGCAGTGTTGAGCAGCCAGCTCCGTCATACCAACCTGTCCATGGTCCAGTACAGTGTGTTATTCCAGATGTGCAAAGCACAAGGAATAGGATTTGACATCAAGGTAAAACCTCTTTACCCCTTTGCTTGAAAACTAGCACAGTCTGTGACTCTCAAACACTCTACACAGCTTCTGAGAGACAGATGGTTGCTTTGTCCCCTTTATGGGTATTGTTTTTACTTCTGTTTTCCAGAGCTACCTAGGTCCAGTTGATATCAGAAATGAAACAGAAATTAACCGTTTGAGTTAAACACTGTGTTTTGACTGATACTGTCAGTTTTCAAAAACTCAAAATATTGTATTAGTGTTATTTGAATACATTTTACATTACTTTTGTTATTTCAACAAGAATGTGTTTATTTACCAGTTCAGCCTTTATTGTTGTAATATGTAAGCAGCGATAAAGAA
This sequence comes from Clupeocharax schoutedeni, assembly GCA_037974565.1. Taxonomy (NCBI): domain Eukaryota; kingdom Metazoa; phylum Chordata; class Actinopteri; order Characiformes; family Alestidae; genus Clupeocharax; species Clupeocharax schoutedeni. The sequence continues at coordinate 2,675,585 of JBBPDH010000018.1, forward strand.
GGTGTGTAAAACAAGTAATTGAAAATCAGCCAGTGCTATTACCATAATTACTGTGTTTGTTAGCACCATTAAAAGGTTTTAATTCCACTGAATCACTGGAAATATGACAATCCTCACTGCAGTAAAAACCTGTTTTTTTTTAGGAAAGACAAGGCTCTGTGTTTGCCCTGCATGACAGCGTGGAAAGAAGGAGCCTTGGCATGATGTAAGTTTCTTTCATTTTTCAACTCCCTTCATTTTCTGCACTTCCCTTCTTCTTTATTCTCCCCTACAATACACTATACAAACAGTGAATCCACTCAGAGGAGTCTATTTACATTTAACCATCACGCCACAAATACCTAAACTGAAAAGTGTTGGCTCACAACATACTGCAGAGCAGAATTAAAGGCATCCATCACCTCAATCCTATGGCTAACCGCTGAAGCCCTGCTTCCTTCCCTCGTCTTTCCCTGAAGACAGCCCACTTTATGGCTGAGAGCTCTCATTAAGCTACCAACAACCCCAGCAGTCAAGCAAGGTGATTGTTTTGTTTCTGGTTTTGCCTTTCATGGCGGTGGAAGAGGATCATTAGTAAGCTCGTTTGTCTCCATGTCTCGTTAACAGAACAATCTCGCCAGATCTCCAGGGAGCACTGCTGACCTTTGCTCGCAACCTGTCTGTCATTCATCAAGAAATATCAGCTCCAAATATGCAAGGAGAGACCAATTTTAAGGTAGTCGATTAATGATTATTAACTTTTTTACTTGTCCTAAACAAGGAATCTGCTAATGACATCCTTCTATATTTTTCATCCATTAAACCTCATTCTGTCTGAGCCCATGTTTTTTGCATGGAAGTATCTTTGGCTGTTAAGAACTTTAGAAACACAACACAAAGTGAGTTAGTTATGTTAAACTGAGTGAGTATCCTGTTAAACTGTTTGTATCCTGTTAAACTGTCTTTCTCACTACTGCTGCTGTTTCTAAGGAATTTCCCCATTGTGGGATTAATAAAGTCAATCTAATCTAATCTAATGTGGAGCGAAGTACATGGACTTGGAAATGCTTTGTTTCGTAATCAGCTCAAAGCTGTTCAGAGCGAATAGCAAAGTATTAAATAATATTGAGACTCTTTTATAGGTTTGGGAACACTGAGTGATTAATTTGAAGCTCTACAATATTGTTTCTTAAATGCAAGCATTCATAAGAAAAAGCACATTTATTATGTGACACCATAAGTATTTACTGAAAAAACCGAGCAGCACATCATACCCAGTTTTTTTACATTTATTTTTCTGCTTTCAGTATTAATATTAATTAAAATGCATGAATAGGCATTGTTGCTGACTCTTAATTCTGAACTTGATACCTGCAGGGGTGTAGCTGGATGTTGTGTTGTGATATAAATTTAAATATGTGACTACATTGTAGAAGTTAACTTACAATACAGTACAGTGCAATAATTTACAGATTAACAGATAAAAGCAAATACTTCACTTACAACATAGACATATATTTGAAAAAAAAAATGTGTGTGTATATGTGTTGTGCTTTTTACAGGACCTGATAAAGACCATTGAAGATGTGGTGGGTGTTACAGTACAGAATGCTGCCAAAGAACACACAGAAGAGGAGGAATTTGAGTAGAATACATTCTTAACCTTTTCATTCTATGTACATACAGCACACCAGGCAATATTCCGATTATAGTTATGATGAAATACACACCCTTATTATTATGACATGACTCTGTTGAACAAAATACAATTTATAAATGGAATTTGCCTACCACTCAAAAGTTAGTGCTGAATTTTATTTGCATTTCACATTTTTGGCACGACATTCAGCAACAGAAAAAACATAGTAATGCACTCAATGGATAAAAGTATTTGGATGCCTTACACCAACATTGATTTAGACATTGCATTCTAAATACATAGACTTTAATGGAGTTGTTCCTCCCTTTTCATCTTGGAAGGCTATCCACAAGTTTCTGTAAAAAGCCTTTTCATTCTGTAGAGCATTTATGAGGTCAGGCACTGATGCTGGATGAGAAGACCTGGCTCACAAAATGTCTTGGTATTCTGAAGCACTAAAATGGTCCTTCGCTAGAGGTAAGGGGCCTATTATCCATATAGCGTATCTAATACGATATGTGTGGCTTTAACTACCTTTAAGAAGAAGGGTAACGTTAATCTGCCATTTAGAAGGATCCGTTTTAGAGACTGAAACTCTATCCTCTTTTAGTGATTAATGACGTGCATTCAAACGGAATAGAGTAGGAACTGAGAGGATCCGGTTGTTTCTAGTCGGAGAACAGACAAGCGGTACCGCTCAAGGTTAGCGTTGAGCTCGGATGTTACTTCACGTCTCAGCGTCTGATTAAACACTTTCTTCGGCGTTTCTGTAAGATTTAGTACAGAGTACAGTGGTCGGTACAGGTTGTGAACACATATCCATGTAAACCAAACCCTCGTTTAGGAGGTGAGTGAATGAACTAAGGGGCTAGTTAGCTCTCCTGCTAAGTTAGCCACCAGCCCGTCTTGACAGTGATGCCGTTCTACTGGGAAAAAATGTTTTAACAGGCAGTTGTAAGCATTTTTTATGAATTCGGTGTATTTGGGGTTCTAAAAACAAACTGTTAAATAAAACATTTGATTCCGTTACTGTGGCGCATAATGTAACCTCGGTGTTTTTTGTTTTTATTTTTGGAAAATTTGGCGGATCACGTGACTTTGTTGCATGCAGGTTTTTTCTAATAGTTCAGTGGAAAACCAAAGGTACTTGAACTGCGTTAGTGACTATTCGACCTGTATGCAGACTTTAATACGTTCGAGCGGCTCAAGCCATGACATTTTTTTTGCAGAGAATCCACAGCGTGTTTTTAAAGTTTGTGCTTTTCCCGACAACGTTTGGGAATAAATGCCCCCGTCCTCCTGCCTCAGAGGTCCTGACCTGCCACCTGACCCAACGCAGACTTCCACCTTGGACCTCCTTCTGTGTACGGTACAGCTCCGTACTCAATGACCAATTTGGCCTGTCCAATTTCAACTGGCAGGTACAGGGAGCCAACTACCACATCCTCAGGACAGGAGCCTTCCCCTTCATCAAGTACCACTGCACCAGAGCACCGCCCCAGAACCTAGACTTTGAGAGCAAGTTTTTTGGTGCACTGAAAGTCATCAACCTGGGTCAGTTCAGATAATATTCTGCACGTCTGACTTGATCTGAAATGAGCTCTGCATGACTGAGTTTCTCATCTTCCACTTCAACCTTCTTGTTTGTAGGTGTTCCCTGTCTGGCATATGGCTTAGGCTCATGGATGGTCGCTCGAGTAACAGAAACTGTGCAAACTTCAGCTGGCCCTGTCACTGTTTACTTTGCATATAAGGAAGTAGATGGTGCCCAGCACTAATGACAGATTGCATAATTGAGTCATCTCCTTACCTAACCTCTATTCCAAATAAAAAAGGTTACATTATTGAATTGTTTTGCAAATCGGTGTATTTTTTGTTCTACAACTTCACACTGTTCTTCTGGGCGAGAGCTTAAGATGCTATACTAAAGGTCTTCTCAGCTTTTACATGCCACCCTGTGTTTGTTTTTTGTTTTTAAACAGTTAAATTAATTACCATGGGGTTGCTTTTTATTGTTTAAATTGAAAAAGGAAAAGTAAAGCAAGCAAATGCTCATGTTCATTTCATGTATAGGGAATTAGCCCACAGGTGCTGCAATCTGCTTGTTGTTCTGTTTTTGTTCTCCTCCCTTGCTAATGCAGAATTTTAAATACCTTCAGTTCATTTATTTAAAGTCAAATTAGTGCTCACTCTACCCAGCATATTGTCAATAGGAAGCAAGAGGGATTGTTGAGAGGACAGGCTTGATAAAATGGTTTTTAATTACCATGGAGTAAGTGTGGCCTTCACTTGGTCCCCCACCCAGCCCCTCCCTCAGCCACGCTCAGGCCCTTTGATTTCTGATAATGTGCCCTGCTGACTTGACGCAGCCCTGGCTCTATGTTGCAGAATCTAACCCTCGCATTCCCTCCGAGATTGAGTTTGACAAACTGCCATATTGATTCTCTCCGCCTCTCAAAGCGTTCTGCTGAGCACATTTATCAGAGGCCTTGATTTCCTGGCCTCGCTGCCTCCTCTTTTAGTAACAATTAGGCTAAAGTAATAATTTCATGTATTACATGCAAATCAATGGACCCTGTGGCCCTTTCTTTAAGCATGGGGTAATTCTGAGGGACAGGACAAATTTGCAGGGCCACTGCTACACCTATGATGCCTCAGTCTTTTTCTCTCTTGTTTCTAAACATTTAGAACAAAATAGAGTAGTTTTTATCAAGCAAAACTAATGGTTATTTTGGAACTAATTTTAAATTTAATTTTGGAACTATTTTATTTTGTAGCATGAAGTTTGTCTTCATGTTCTATTGGTCTTGTTTCTCAACACCTTGCCTGTTCACTATTGCTCTTGACACCAAGCACATCTAGACAGCATCTTGATCGTGTCATCCTTAGTGAGAAAAAAAGAGCTTAATGGAAGTCATTTAGGCACTCAATGATATCTGATCAGTGGTATCGGCTGGGATGGAAAGCTCTTGCTTTTCATCTCTGAGCCACTATCTGACATGGCATCTCTGCATGGGGATTGCTCAGGCCACCGTGTCTTAATTCCTTGTTGACCCTTTGACCCTAGCCCTCGGTGATGATACTGTAGCTTGGTGGTGGGATGAGTTGCAGCCCAGGGCAGTAACAGGCCAGGCCTTTATTTTTCTCTTGTGGATTTAAAAGGGTGATGTGAGCCGTGTGTAACCCAAGCTGAGGTGGCTGTGATCACAGTGTACCTGCGTTTCAGCCAGGCACTGGGAGGCCAAAGCCGAGCTGCTGGAGGGTGCATTAACTTGAGCAGGTGCTTACTGTTACACCTCACCCCGGTCAGCACTCTAGGATAACAGAGCAGCAAATTGCCTGCTTTAAATTAACGGAAAAATGTAGCTTTGCCATGTTGAAGGATCAGTGCCTTGTTTTAAGAACAATACAGTCAAGACTTGTGTCTGTAACTGAAGGAACAAATTACCCTGCCTAAACATAAAGTACAAAACAACGAAGGATTAAGCTCTTGAATTAGGAAGTTCAGTTACATGATTGTAAAAAAAAAAAAGGTGAAATCTTTTAATGCGGATACAATTTATATCTTGGGCAACTAATTGAAACTACAGTAATTTAAAAGCGGATACTTTTTGAAATAGAAACCAAAAAAGCCTCTGTGGCCCTTCTCACGCTGTATGATGGCGGCTGTGTGCAGAACTTCAGCCACTGTGACACAATATCTATTATTTAGCAGGAAAAATCACATTAATTTTGGTGTGACATGGAGATGTATGGGTTTGGCAGAAACAATTATTGTATGAATAACCCCTGCAGCTAGCTCTATGGAGGTTATCATAGAGCTCCCAGACCAACCGCAGGCCCCGGTGTCTCACAGGGTGCTCTAACAGCAGGGGTACATCAACTGCATTACAATCGGTGACATCTGTTAGCAGTAAAAAGTCATCTCCATGATATCTGTTCAAGGGAGGTGGTATGAAATGCAGCATTAGATTTGGACTTGCATATATATATATATATATAGTAAGACATGAGGAAATGCATCAAATATGTGAAGGCAGCAGTCCAAGGTAAGCAATTATGGTCCAGTGAATCACATTCATGAAGATGTGCTCCATAATGTCTCTCTTTGACAGCACATTAATTGCAATTTTGTCTCACTATGCTACACTATGGATTAGGTGTATGACTGTTGCCATTTTGCTTATGAAGTTTAGGTCATGTTTTCAACCGCCCAAGAAGTAGCATTAAGTGCCTGCATTTGACACTACCATGTTAAAATATTCTAAAAACTCTTCAGAAATCTGTGTCCACAGTGCAGTAGAATTGTTGTTCATTATGTGGTGCTAAACCTACAAACAATTTTTATGTCATAGCAGTTTAGTATTGTGTCATCTTCACACTATTGCAACGCCTGAGTGGTTAAATCAAAACCAGATAACTTACATTCATAAGCATTCATAACCTACCATTTCAGAGTGGCTCTCAATTTAGTTATCATTTAAAAAATGTATAATGAAGTGCATTTTGGTTGAGATTTTTTCCTTTTATTGTGTTAGCATGACAATTTCAGGAGGAATAGAGGAAAAATAGTACTGAAAAATAGATTTATTGCAACACTTAAAAGCTTTAGTGATTTCAATGGATTATAATTGCTGACCTCACACCGTTGAGGCTGGAATTACTTGATTTTTTCCCACTTGCTATTGGGTGCTGGAAGTGGTTCTTGTGGAGAGGGGAAAAGCCATTAAAAATCTATTATAGCAGATCTTTTCACCCAGGGGGAAAGCCTTCTCATTACTAAGCAGATTGCTAGGGATGACAAGTGGCTCTATATTTCTTTCTTTATTTATTCACTTCTCCGTGTTTTTTCCACTTTGTCTTTTTTCCCCCCTTTTTGTGGAAAGGCTGGCCGAGAGACACCGCGTCTACTTTTCCCTGATCAGGGTTGTCACGGCTACAGGCGGCGGTGTGTGCGTCAGTTGCTTGAGGTACAGGCCTGGAACTGGGAAGAGCAGCCCTTTTACGAGCATCTTCTGTATGGCTGTTTTTCTTGTTTGCCTATTGTTTAAGTGGAACTAATATGAGTGATCTATTATTTATTAAGTCCTCCAGCGTTTTCCAAATCAGTCTCTGTAAGCCACATCTATAGCATCCAGTTAGTTATCACACAGTTCCTGTGCTTAGTAAAATAAGAAAGAGACCGAATTACTTAAAAACAAACTTGTAATAGAAGCAACTAAAAGTTTTCCTTTAAGAGTATCAGAGAGGGTACATTTCTGTGTGTCATCCTGTTGGAAGAAACCTGTCAGTAACGACTTTGACTTCTCTTTTATTTTGAGAATGTTCCTGGTATGTTTAGGATTTAGTTTCTGTATTCACACACTTTTGGGGCTTCTAGGTTTCTGTTCTAATTTCTCTCCTAGTCATTTTAAACGTTTAGCTTAATGCATTGTTTTCTGTCCCTGTGCTAGTTGATTATGGCTCCGTTTTTTCACGTCTCCCTTGGTGCTCATATCATGTTCCCTTCATCCATATTTACTGCTTACAGTGTTGACATTAAGAGTAATGGATTCTAATGGTCTCTCTGTGAGTTATTGTGAGAGTTAAATGAAGTATCCATTTTTGTTATATATTATGCAGTATTTAAAGTTTCGGGTCATTAAAAAGCAGACGCCACCCTCTGCCTCCCCCTCTAGGTTGTCTTTTACCCCCTGCCAGCCTGTACTGATGCTCCTGTCGCCACAGGCTGCATTTAATCTGTTTTTCATAAAGCATAATAGGAATATTCTGAAATAATTATTTATTTTGGAATTCTTTGTGCTTACCCTCGAATTTCACAAGTCACTGCAATGGTCATTGTATTCTCTTCTCATATTACATTAACACTCTGTTGGGTTCACATGGTCTGGAACTTTGGTCACCAGTTTCCGTGTGCACTGATAGAACCGATGTCTGTGCAGCTCTAATTCAGCCACTTTTCAACGATTCAAAAGCTTTATGTTGAGGTTCTCTAAAAGGTGTGTCAAAGGAGTCCTCAGGGGTCGGGGGAGTTCAAGCAGCTGATGTTTGTAAGGTCACGATCTCTCCCGTGGGGAGGTCAACAGCATCTAACAAAGGTCGTAAGTCAAGGTACTGGGCGTTATTTTCGTCCCTCAGAAATGGGTTTGCGCGCGTGTGTGTTTCTGTTCATATCCCATCGTATACTCAGCGATGAAACACTTATCCATTTTAAATACTGTGTCTAAGAAAGCCAAAAGTCAGGAGCAATCATTTTGAAAACTAAAAGTGGAATAAATCATGTCTGTTCCTCCACGGTGATACCTTTTTTTTTCTCCCTCAAATGTGACGTTAGATCTCCAATCTTTCTGCAAATGAGCCCTCGCTTGCTGTAATGGCTTTCTGCTCCTCATGGGAAGAAGGCCGTGCGTGCCCTGCTCCAAAAGCTGCTGATTGAAGGCAAAAAATGCAATACAGGTGTAGAGCAGACTTGATGGGGGTCTTATGCGAGGGTTATGAATTTTAACCATTCTCATCTATACACTGATATGTACATACATAGCATAATGGAGGAGGAATGTGCTGTCTGGACTGTTTGCAGCTCCACTGAGACCAGGGGGTTTCTGCTGGGCTGTCGTTAATTCCAGATGAGAGGATTGCTATTATGCTAAATTAATAGGAATTAAGGAGGGCCGAGTTGGTTAAGCAAGCACTTGATTAGGCTTGGGAGGGGGCTAGAACAGCACATTACAGGAGAGAGGAGGAAAGAGGAAGTGCAGGTTATGACACCGAAGGTCAACATAATTTGCTGAGAGCTACTCTTGTGACAATGCTGACCCAGACACAATCAACACACCTCTCCCAAGCTGTTATATTATGTCCTGATTTTTGGAATGCTTTAGGTATGGCTGAACTTTCTTTGGTCACAGGTTTTGTCAAAATTCTTTTCTCTCAAAGTTGCTAAATGAGAATCTTCCAAGTGTTTATCATTATGATACTGGCCTCATTAAGTCTGAATAATCACAGTTTTTTGTATGCTGTGAGTCTCCTTACTGACCATAAATGTCCCAGTTGAGTTCCTGTGGATATACGAATGACCCAATTGCACATACGTAAATGATTTTGACCAAAATAAGCCATATTACATCAAGCCTTGTCAGTAAGGTTGTTTTATGTTGCAAAGAATATTGGAGTTGCTGTGTTTACTAGTATACTTGCTATATTATTTTTTTTTATCATGCAGCCCTCATGCTTTGTCCTTAAAATATGGCTCTGTTCTCAGTTTAAGAAGCACTTATCAGGCCACTTCAGGATCTGTGAGTATGAAAGCGCGTGTGAGAGCTGTGGCTGGTTGTGTGTGCGTGAACAAGCGTGCCCTTGCTTCCGCCCAGTCCTTGTGCAGGGCTAAACTAATTGAGGAGAAGACTCTATCTGTGGCTGCTAATGATGATGAGCGTGGAGTTGCGCAGGCCTGTCCCTTCAGGCTGAGCGATGGTGTTTGGGAAACAGCCCTGTTTAGTTATTGTCCAACAAAGGGGGAATTCACTTAATACAGCCTGCACAGATTAGTGGGTAATTGTTGCCATAATCAATAAAGCAGCAGTGCGTAAAATGAAAGGTGTGATTGTGTTGAGGAGGGGAGGTGGGCCATAGGTTTGCCGTATCTTTGCACAAAGTTAGGTTAATGTGCTTCTGTGCCATAATTTACCAATATATTTTATATGTCTGACCATCATATGACTGAGTTTATACAAACCTGTGTTTGTGAGGGCTGTCAAGTCAAGGGGTCCATGTGCCTGTTCTTCATGTGTGTATGTTCCTGTGTGTAGTTGGGGCTGCCTGGATGAGCCTCATTGTTCCTGTGCGGCCTTGTGACAACGCTGGCGGGCAGAGAGCGATGAATCCTGGGCAGGGTGACAGTGATAAATAGCCCTTTTAATAACAGCTGCCCCACTTGGCCAGCCACTCAGAGCCCGTGTCCTCTGTGTATTTATTTCTATGTTTATTTATGCATCCATAGCAAGAAGGAAATCACAACCGTAGGGCTCCAATATGTCTTTTTTGGTGTGTGTTGGGGGGATGGTGATTTCACAGATTTGGATTTTTAGGGAGACTTGGTTCTCCTGCCCGACCAAATCATCCATCTCTGCCTAGGCCTTAGCTCATGCTGCGTCAAGGCCTTTTCCACTGCTGTTCCCACATAATCTCTGTTGCATGTTGTCTTTTGTCAAAACCTGCTTGGTGTGTAATTTTCCATGCTGTTATTTTATCCGTATAAACATATACTATACATATAATATACATTAATGGTAATATGCTATTCCTTTGATAAACTTGCTCTGCTTATTCATCTTAAACTGTCTTACTCAGCGCTGCACCCTGAGCCATGTTAGGACAAGCTTGCTGGCTGCTGAAGTTGATTTTGACCCAGAGCAGTACAGTAAGGACAAGTCCTTTTGTCTGCTGAAATAAGACCTGGGGCTCGAGCAGGTAGAGCTGCGGCAGTAGATCAGAGGTGTCAGGGCCCTTTGCTGCAGGGCGCCGTCTGTGCCACTCTCACTCAACCCAGTCTCTCCTCCTTAATTGGTTCAATTAGCCCACTATCCACATAAATTATCATCGATGCATTTTTCATGATCCATTTCGGTGCTGCTGCTGCATCGGCAGAACAACTTTGGGCTATGATTTAGCATTCAGAGAAATGTTCTTGCCAGCGCTGGTAAGTGATCGAGCTAATTAAGTAATTAAAAACAGATGTGGGAACAAAAGCCAAAACACAGCCACTGCCCCAAGAAACTCTGCAGCCCGCCGCTTTTCCGCACCCCTGCTGCAGGGGGTATATCCCAGAGGTACCTGTATAATAGTTACAGTTTCACCCTTGTGATTATTCGGCTGGAGTCTTTGATATTGAACAAAAAATGGCCTTTTATGTTATTGCGCAGAAGGGAAATGGCCTGGAAAGGGGGCCGAGATCAGAATAGCAAATCATAGCGTCTAATGGCCATGGCCAGTGGACCACAGCTCTGTCTGTGACCGAGAGTTGTTACACACACACACACATTTGCCCTGTAGAAAAGATATCAGACTAGCAGGTTGTGCGGAAGTGCTTCATGTCTATACCCTGGACTGTACTGTACTCTGCTGAACTGTACTGTATGGCATCATTAAGAGGACACACAGTGTGGCAGCTGTGTGAGAGCAACATCCTGTGACAGCACACACACACACACACAGTCTAGCGTAGAGCCCTTTTAATGTGTTTGACAGCTCCCGTGATTGGAGTGCAGCTGGCAGGCATTGCAAAGTGCAGATCAATAAGCAGCAAATTTCCCATTAAAGAAAGATTACCTGGACATCGCTCTGAAATAGCCGGTGGCGGCTCATGGCATGGATAGACAGACTAGTGAACATTTTGAGCACTTGAGTGTTTGGATGTTAGCTTCAGTATGTTGCTTTAGGTCAGTGTAATCAATCTCCCATACAGTAGACTGCATAATGTCTCATGGTGTGGAAAGTTGTTGCTGTCTAATGTAAAACCTGTTAAAATTCAGAAACGATATATGGTTTTCAGTGTGTGCCTCCATATCTGTGTGTGTGTGTGTGTGTGTGTGTGTGCGCGCGCGCTTGCACATTGGTTATACATTTGTTTTCTGTGCATGTGTGTATATATATTCCGACATACATGATTTCCACGGATCACATAAGTATAATCACTGCGAGGCACTCAGGTCCCTGCTGACAAGCCATTCAAAAACCTTTGATTGTTCGTTGCCATAAATTCTTCAATTAAACACAGGTCCATGGGCCAGCAAGCACAAGTTCAGAAATTACTGTCAATTGATGGAGACGATTAAGAGGCAAAAGCTGCTGGGAGGGGGAAAAAAACGGACGCAGGGCAAAATCAACACAGTAGCTGCAGAACAATCAATCAAATCTGTCAGGCCCTTTACCAGCCCGTGTAATTTATTGGAATTGTACTTAGGAAATGGGTACACCCTGTAATGTGTAGCTAAGATCACTCTTCTCAACACCTTGCAGCGCTTGACATTGAAACCAATCTTGGACTGTGTCCTTTGATCTGTGACTCTGCCCTTTGTTGTTGCTACTTTTTTTGTGAAATAACTTGACCTGACTTGGCTTGCAGCAGAGCTCTGTGTTAATAATACTGCCTGTGAAATACTTATATTAACACATCATTTTTTGTAGGGGTGCTGCATCAAGACTATGAGAATTAAAACCATCTCCATTATATTTATGAAAATAGGAAAGTGTGATTCTGGATTCTAGGAATATTTAAAATGTTAGTCAAATTGTTCAGATTTTTATGCTACTTTGGATAAAAACATCTGCCAAATGAATGTAAAGCAATGTTATGCAGTCATCACTGTATCTCCATGTTATTGTTTAACCTCATGAAATATGTGCGTTGGTGTGTGCGTGTGTGCCTTGGTGTTTAAATACAAGTCAGAGTTGTGTAAAACCGCAGACCACTCACAGGCACACACACGCACACATTCAGACACACACACACGCCATAGCTTCAGCAGACCTCTAAATCACGTTTCCTAATTCCCTGAGCCACATCTCAATCATTTTCTCTGCTAATTTGAGAGTCACCCTCATTTCTTTTTAAACGATTCATTTTCAGCACATTTGTACAGTAAATGGCCCCGATGTGTTCTACAATTTAGTCAATTACTGTTCCAGCCGCCTGGGCTCCGGGGAGCCTGAACACACATGGCCTAGAGCGACCATCTCAATAATTGTTTCAGGAAAGTTGGGAATGGATTGGTAACGTTGTGTTCTACTTATTGAAATGTCAATTGGAGCCAGGACTCCACACATTCCATTCTCCTGTTTTACACCTTTGTGTTCCATTATGAATGTATGGAGTTTCATTCCTCGCCAAATGGAGGAGCAGGATGTGATAGAACTTTGATATTCTTCATGCATGTTTATTTATAAAGAATCTCACGAGATCCAAGGTGCAAACGTGTTGCTGTAGAGAAGCGTTAGTCATATTCTTTTAAAGATATTTTTGGTCAGTTCTACATTTCTTAAAACTACAGCATGAGCTGGAAACAAGATTGCACCAAGAAGAATGAATGTGGACATTCCTTTTTAATTCTGTGCCCCTGAAACCATAATGTTGTACCTCTACCCCTCTGTTTAATTTTGTGGAATGCTTTTACATCTTCAATATAATGCTTTCAAAAGCCAACTCTCTTTTACAGTTTTTGACTAAGGATGGAACATCCCTCTTGTCCAAAATGTGGAATGTATTTTTCATAATAATCTTTCATATCTTTTGTTCTTACAATTATGGGTCCTAGCATTTTTTAAAGCAGCATTTTCAAGTTTTAATTTTTCAACAGGGTTGTACAAATCACACAACTTCTCCCGAGGTCCTCTTTAATTACAAATTAATTAAATCAGAATCAATTAAAAAAATAGATCCCTTTAAATGGGGTCTTAATGGGTGTTAATGACAGGGAGAATGTGTAGCTGGACCAAACAATATGACCCGCAGACCCCAATTAACTAGCTCATTTTTTGCCATTTATCTTCTGTTTGGACAATCTGAACTGAACTGAGATTCATGCAGATTTTATGCAGCAGAAGGTCCACAATTGCAGGGGGGAAAAACACATACGGCCAATAAGGCTTAGCTGGTCAAAATTCTATTAGATTTAACAGCTTCTGCATATAATTCTGGAAAAAAGTGCATGCAAATCTTACCTTCGAATCGCTATGGGAGCATTTGCAGGAATAATTGTCTGCCTTTGCAAGCATGCGTTCTCAATAGAGCATAACCTGAAATGCAAAGTCCTTCTGTTAGCATTCAGCATCTTAATCCAGGCCTATTATTCATGCCTGTTTATTAGTTGGCTCAGGCCAATGTGGCATTAGGCAGTCTATCAGTATGTATTAAGCTGTCTCAAGAAGGTGATGGAGAGGCAGCAGAGAGCCCTGGTCAGCCTCCGCGCTGATACGAGCCCAGGCCTATTAACTCCTATTGACTGTGACACACATGTGGCCCTCTGAATGACTGGTTCTTTATTGATTTCTCTCTCGCGCTCTTCACTTCCCCTTTGAAGTGGCTGAGGCGAAGGATCTTTATCCAGACTGATTGGGCTGATGTGCATTGTTCCCACTTATGACACCTCAAGCCTCAATTGAGTCCTTATTAGATTGTCTCTAATAAGACAGGAAGTATTTTTTTTTACTGTACATAAAGTGCTTCTGTGGTGTCAAAAGTATGGAGCTGAAGTGTGGGGGCGTACCTGTCGTGCCTAGCCGCACTCTGTCCTGCACGTCTTACCAAAACGAACTCTGACAGCAGATATCGACTTAATATCAGCCTGAGTCGCCTAGAGACAGAAAGATTGTGCAGGACTAAAATCAGCTATCGATAGGCAACCAAATAGCTTCCCACTCACACACACACACCACAGAGGTTTATTGATATAAGTGATGCAATATAGGTAGACACTCAGAGTATGTCATATGCAGCTGTGATGGGATGGTTTGATGCAGTGTGTGTGTTTGTGTAGGTGTTAGGTTAGGAAATATTTTTTGTACAAAGTGTGGCTCTTTGCAAAGTACACAAATTAACATTGGTCAGATTTAAATTGAAAAATACATATAAAAGGTAGTATATACATTTATTATGTTTTTGGGGACATTTGCCCTTTTAATTGCAAATTATGTATACAGGGGCATTTAATTCGTATTTGAACTGTATAAGTCTGAGGCACTTTGCTTAGAATGTTTCCTTTTTACCTGATTTTTTAAAAACTGGAAATACAGCCCATTGAAGCTAAATGGAATTTAATGTTTTCATCTCTGCAAGGCTATGATTCTGTCTATAAGTTAACAGTTGCAAAAAGGATTATAATTACATTTAATTTTCCCTGGGCTCCACAGTTTATATACACTGACCTTCACGCTTTTAAGTGCCACTGTCAGAAGCCTCTGCTGAAACAGCCACTACTTCTCAGAAGGGCTGATTAAAAAGAGGCAGACTTGTTTATCCACACTATAATTTTGCCTATACAAACAAAATTCAAAATGATATTGTCAAATGTATGCATTATTGTATATATATTATCAGCCATACCATTTTAACTGCTCATGGTTAAAGTGAATTACACTGATAATCTTGTTACAAAGCAACCAGTGAATAGGTGGGATTATTAGGCAGCAAGTGAAAATTCTATTATTTAAGTTTATATGTGGGAAGCAGAAATATCAGAAATATGTGCAAGCATATGGATCTGTGGGACTTTAACAAGGGCCAAGACCAATCTGTGTGTCTATTTTGACCCCGTGTCCACTGTACGTTGGCATATGAAAGCCAACACTGAATGATGGAGCAACTGAAAAAAATGGGCTATTCTGAATCACATTTCCACAATATTATCTGAATGCCCAGTTGTGTGTGTGTGTGTGTGTTGCGTAAAAAGAAGCCGAACTTTGATTTACATTTACAGACGCTTTTATCCAAAGCAACTTCCGTTCCCTAACTACAGGGGGCAGTCTCCCTGGAGCAACTTAGGGTTAAGGGTCTTGCTCAGGGACCCAGTGGTGGTGCTGAAAGTAGGATTCGAACCTATGACCCCTTAGACTGGAGTCAAGTATCCTACCCATTGAGCTACCTCCACCCTGGTATGATGTGAACAACTTTGATGTATGATGTACCACCTAAACACTGTGTCAGACAAAGTTCATTGGCGCAGAGAGTTCGGTGGCCATAACGGAATGCTGTTGCAATAAAGGAGTCAGCCTTTCATTGCAACAGCATTCCGTTATGGCAGTGGCCTTTTTCAGCAGAATACATGTGCCCAGCCACAGGCAACATGACAAAAACTAAAGGTGTTTACTCCAGATTCCCCAGCTCTCAGTACAATCTAGCTTCTGTTAGATGTACTGCACAAACTAGTTTGATCCGTCGAGGCACCGTCTTGCAACTTACATGTCTTAAAAGAATTTGATGCTAATGTCTTTGTGTCAGGTACAGCAACACACCTCTTGTGGAGTTCATACCTTCATGGCTCAGAGCTGCTTTCGTGACAGAGTGGGGACCTACACAATACTAAGCCGGTGTTGTAATAATGGTGGATGGATGAATAAAGTAATATACTATATCATGATAAACTTGTAAAAGGGAGAGACTTATTTGAGGGCCCTTGTTGATGCGATCCGTGTGATGTGATCTGTGTATGTGTCTCTGTGTGTGTGTGTGTGTGTGTGTGTGTGTGTGTGTGCGCATGTGTGTCTGGACATGAATGTCTGACAGGAGGAACTGGATACATGTGTCCTCTTTCTTTTTGTCAGACTTTCCCTTGACTCTCATGGTTGATAGAGAGGCAGCCTCTCATTTTACCTTGACACCATTTATCAAACTCAAATGAACTGGCCTTGGCCAAACAAATGTCACTCAGTCCCTCCATCACATTCATGTTTCTGGGTGTTTTCAAAATTGAACAGCAAATGTCGTATTGATCCCTTTGCTCTGTGGCACAGAAAGTAGAACCCTCTGTCTAAGTGTGTGTGCACATATGTGTACTCACACCAGCATGTGTGTTTGCCTCTGTGATTATTCTCAGCCTGCCTTTGTCCCTTTGGTCTATTTTAACAGCAGCATAGCAGTGAATCAGAAGTATTTATAGTTTCTGATCTTTAGGGCTGTAGAACATATATTGATTTTGAGATGGAGCGCTTAGGCTTGTTTCCCAGTGAGTACATCTATAGTCTAGGAAGGCTGTTCTTTTCTATCAACGCGATGCACCATCCACAATCCACTAATATTTCTGCTTTTCTCACCCTCTAAGACCCCCCTTTAACTAAGCACCAGGACCCGAGCTTACTAAAACACTCCGTGCTGATTGCTGTTATTGATTACCACAATGCAGAATATCAGAACAATCTCCAAAGTGGCAGCCGCACAATATTAATGATGAACAACCTTCTTAAGACTTAACACCTAGAGCTTTTGTTGCTACACTGATCATTGCTTTTTGTGTGGGCTGTATTTAGGTTCCTCCAGTGTTTCCACTAACCTTTTAATGTTTTATAACAGACAGAGTGCCTCATTAATACTCTAAGTTTTTTTTGTTTTGTTTTTTAACGACAGTATAATTGGAGCTGAGCAAAAGCACCTGACTGCCCTGCGCTCTGGCGTGCTGCAAAAGTCAATACTGCAAGCCAAACAACTTCTGTCTCAATTGAACCGTGCAGAAAATCCATATGAGCACCGTTTCCCTCTCTTTATGGCAGTGAAGGATAAGCATGTCTCGTTTACAGCTGCTCTCAGAATTCGACGTAGGTTACTCACCAAGCAGACTCTCTTCATTTACCATGGTGGTGAAATGATTAGACAGCACTGTTCCACCGTACATGCTGGAAGTAGACTACCAAAGTTAATAAGATTATTTTTAAAAATGTTGTTTTGCTAGAATTTCACTGCATTTTTCAGTTTCTGCTGTCTGTTTTTGCTAGAAAGGAAACAAAATATACAATTGTATGTATGTATGTATTTGTGTATTTTATGTGCTCTGTTACTAGTTGATATTAAACAGCAAATAAATGTTGTTCTCCACTGCTTGCAGTCAATGCTGCTTTTGATGTGAAACTTGTCTTACTTGCATGAAGGTTTATTATTATTTTAGGTTTGGACGTTTGAGACATTACTCTATATGGCTTTCGAAGAACATATTCAGCGAGCTGCTCTCTGAGGAGCCTGCAGTTCACAGTAGGTACAGGTTATGTTCAAAGAACCCCCGCGTTTAGTGAAAAAATGCAATGTTGTGGTACAAACGGACTATTTCTATAGGATAAACACTAAATAATCCCCCAGTTATGCTCTCACATTTTCATTTCATTTTGAACACTTTAATTTCATTTTAAACTAAGTTTAATATATTATCCTTCAAGAAAATGTAAAGGTATACCCGTATCCGTACTGTACATTTTACACTGAACTCCCGCAGTGCTAGAATGTAAATACCATTGTTATTGCACCATTATTTATTCATGAGCGTTTTCTAGAGTAAGACATTTTATTTAATACAATAAATTTAAGGAAATTAAAAACAAGAACACTCAAGACGCTCTGGGTAAATTCTGGACTGCAGCCAATCAGCATCAAGGCGGTACCCAAGATGTGCTTTCTTTGTGTTATCTGAACAGTTCCAAAACATTTATAGTTATTTTTTATATGGAAATATAGCTGAATTACATTTATGTTACAAAATGAGTGAATTATATTTTTCTTTATAATTTAGCACTAAAATGCATGAAAAATTATATATTGCCACAACAAAAGCTGTGACTTCTAGGCCTTGTCCGCCACGCCCCTTTGTCCTTGTGCTGGGTTGTTTATGTTTGGGTGCGGTGCTTAGCTAAGCAAAAAAATGTGGAAGGTATCTGCAGTTTCCGTGTTAGTGCAGTGGTTTCCACAAACAATTATTGTATGTGTAACCAACCAGTATGTGCAGTTAGTAATTTACTTGTATGCACACATAAAGCCAGAAACACCACTTGTGTTTCTTAGAAATTCTAAAGGCTGACGCTTTCACACAGGAATAGTTCTATTTAATTACTGCCTCATGCTGTAATCAAAGCTGGGCAAGCCTTGTGAAAAGGTAGAGAGCAGAACACAATCAATACCCTGGCCTTGTCATAATAGAGTCTTTCTATGTGTTTTCTGTTTCTCTTTTTGATCTTTTGAGTGTGACTGAAGGTAGAGGCACCTTGCTATCTGGCTGCTCTATGATCACTGCTAGGCCCGTGGATGTGAGGTGAGCTTTAATGGACGTTGGTGCTGACCTGCGCACAGTGTCTAAATTGATATCTGCGGCTGGCGTGTATCGTGCTCTGCTGGAGAACTGATCTCTGTCCCTCTCCAGAGCTGTCTGGACTTTGTGTGCAAAGAGAGAGGGGTCTTTTAGAGAGGGCCATGAATAGTGCATGGTCAAGCTTTCATTACAGGCCAGACTGGAGTGTAAGTAAGAGACAGGAGGGAGCGGGACACAGGAGCAGTGTAGTACGGGTCAGCTGAGCCGGGTGAGGAAAGAACTGTCAGTCAAACGGGACCTGCTTGCTCTCCATTCACTCACCAAGGTTAGTGCATGTATGCTACATGAATGGGGGTCACTTTCTTTGTATTTAGGGCGAATGAGCTGCAACTTCTGCTTTGCACGCTTCTATTTAGCATGACCAAGACTCGAATGAATATTCAACAAAATTGTTTCTGTGTCCTTTAGCCCCTGCCAGCGCAGCTTCCATTGAATTGCTTGTGTGCCCTGCTTAGGAAGAAAAGATTTGCATTTAAGTCTGCTTAATATGGCTCAAAATTGCATTGGAAATAGTGGCAGAATTGTGTCAAATGTTCGACAGCAGAATGAACGTAACCTCATGAAAAACCAAATGCACAGACGTGCACTAGTAATGGCAGTGCCGCCTGAATAGGCCACCATATGAATTCATCCAGCACCTCTTTTTATTTGCTCAAAGCCTGTATCATTATGGCTCGAAAAAAAAAACATCTTGTGCTGGCAGAAGTCTAATTACCTTTCTGCTAGTGTACAGGGAACAAGGTAATCACTATCAAATGCCAGGCACCATAAGGCTCCTTATGCTTCAAAATTAATATGTCCTTTCCCACTTAATTAAGAAATGAAAGTCTTGCTTAACAGGTATTGATTGGAGCTCAAAGGAAAAGTAAGCCATCAACACTAAAAGGAGGGAAGAGGCCCCTTGAGCAGATGCTGAGGTAGGAAGAGCAACCCTCGCATCCATACACATACAAAGTCTTGCAGCCATCTGCTCTGTGAAGTCCTTTGTGAAACAAAAGGGTAGCAGAAAGCAAAATGCTGCTAGGATTCCATCTTTAAGTACAGATGGACTATTAAACAACTCTTGTCTTGCTGTATTCAGGATCAGCTGCCCGAGTCGAGCCCAAAGAGATTTTAACGTTAATTAAAGTGCTCAGACACCTCCGTAGTGTGTGTGAGGAGGTAACTGGACACCAATGTCTTAACCACTGCTCTCACTCTGTCTGGCTCCTGCGAGGAGGCTGCTGGCATATGGTGTTACCATTAGAGTTGCTATCAGCGCCACCACTGTTCACAGCAATGGTGATGCTCCTGTGGTGTTTAGCCTATCGGTGAAATCATGGTGGAAAATGCCTGTAGACAATTTGCTTTTTTTTGTTGTCATTGATAATGACAATGAAAATTCAGTTCAATAAAACAATTTCATTTCAACCCAAGGAAGATGGAAATATGATTAAATGGAAGCAGCATTACTTTTTGTTCTAGCACACCTGCATCCAGTATGTTAAAATGGATGCAAGTGTGAACCAGGATTTACCGACAAAACTAACAGCAAAACAATATGTTAAACAAGAAACAAGCAGAGCTCACAGAATAAAATAGAACAAGCTGAAACAACAGTGAAGGGCAAGGGATAAACAGATAAACGGGGCAAAAACACAGTGACAAAACACAGAAGTGAAAAACATTTTTTTTTTTCACAAAACATTGGCCATAAACACAGACCCTAAAGAGTAAACAAACCAAAGGCACACGAAACAGGGAGGATGTTAACAATGACAGACAAAAAAGCAGAAAAGATCAGTCATATGGATTACTGTTTAGATCAACAGGACTGTTCATGTGTTTAAATCAGTATGACTATTAATATATTACTGCTTAGATCAGAAATACTGTTTCTGTGCTATTTAGATCAGTCGTAAACTTGACGTTATGTGTCATTGGTAGTGTTGCTCTTAGTGTACCTATTACACTTAGTGTTTTAGTTTAGGTGTTTTGTTTTTTTTTAGCAGCATGGAAAGTCATATAAAGACATTTGCTGTAGTATGTAGTTTTCCTAAATGTTGCAACACGTGCTGGCCCCTCCTAAAGAGATTAAATGTGAAAACGAGCGTCACGGTCATTAAATTCAACCTGGCTTGCGTCTCTACTCCTCTCACTGTCCTCTCTCGGTAACCTAACCGGAGTGTCTGAATAAGCCAGTATCATTATTAAATCATTAGTTCTTCTCTTTTAATCGGGCTGTAACCCAAAGCCCTGCAGGGCCGTGCGTAAAGCTATCAGTGAGGCTGCTCAGGTGCTGACAGGCTGATTGGGCTGCTATGCCCTGTGAATGGGACGGTGTGGCTCGCCCATAGACCCGAGTCGGCCCACCTAACACCCGACCAGTGCTTATCAGAGCATCTCTGAAGCGTGATGCTTAGTTACTGCTGGGGCAGCTGTATTTACCGCCTGCTGCATGCTCCCAGTCACTTGTGTGTTCATGCTCATGTATGCTGTGTAGTTGGAGGCCCTTATTTTTTCTGGCACGTCTTACAGCAAAAATGTAAAAAATCTACTGGGTGATCAGAAGATACATTGTGACAACTTTGTATGTTGACTTTTGTGAAGGCCTCTATGGACTATGTCCACTGGAATGATTTCAGTTACAAAAGCAGGGTTAGTGAGGGTGCAGTAGACTAGTAGAGAGTAGAGACCAAGTTGTCTCCAGACTGTGGAGTCAATCTGAATGGCTCTAGCGACTGGTCCCAGCCAGGAGATGTGCGGACAACAGACACACTCAATAGCAGGGGGTGATGAATGGCTGTGTTTCGGGGAGAGATTGTAATTGCCACCCTCTAATTGGTTGGTGAACACACAAAGCTCATTTTGTAATTGTACCATTTAACCTGTGGTGTGGAGTTCAGCAAGAAGTATTCTGACCCTGTAATACTTCTTCTGCCCTTCTTTCTTTATTCCTTTCTTTTTGTCTTTCTCTCCACCCCCCTCTCTTTCTCTCTCTCTCTCTCTCTCTCTCACACACACACACACTCACACATACATACACGTTGTTAGTGATTCTGTACTTAGCATGGGATCTTTACTCATCTTTCTTGTTTACTAATATCCAAATCCATTCAAGCTCACTTTAAACACGTGTGGCTCCTCGGTATAAAGTGGACTGCTTTTACTTCATCTACAGCCTTGCTGAGAATACACAGGGTCGAAATTGCATGGCACTGTTTAGTGTCATCTGAATAATTCAGCACTCCAGGTTCTTTTACAAAACCCGTCTCAGTCAGCATGCAAGAGCAGCCAACAGGTGGACTGAGGGGTCAACTTCCCTGACAACCTGCAAAAGTAATGTTTGTGGCTAAAGATCCCTTTAATTCTAGTGGAGATAACATCTGTGAGACACTGTTGTGTTTTGTTAGACCATTTTTTAAATCGTTGCACAAGCTAGGAAACCGCTTATAATGATCAAAGGCATGAATGATGTCAGTGAATGTATTCAATGAAGCATTTGCTATATAAGATTAAAAGTGTAATAGTACTTTCATTTGTAGGTCAGAATGGCTTCTAATTGTGTATACAGTTTGTACATCTCTTTTTTTCCCTTGATAAATTGTATTTGTTACTGCTGCTAGGCTTTGATGTGGGACAAAACCAAGGTCAGCTGAGCTCTGGCTCTCTGCAAGTGCTCCATAAATCCACCAGCATCCATCCATTCACACCCCTGGGCTGGAATGTGTGTCTGTAAAGAGCTATTAGATGTTCTGTTGGTCAGTTAGTGTGTGTAAAAAGCTCCATGGGTGGATGGCGTCTGCTTTTAATGAGAGGAGGACCGGGGGGAATGCGAGTAGTTAACACTGAGAGATGCTGAGATCATTTAATCCCCCGTGGCTCCTGACACTGACTTAATA
The DNA here is from genome assembly GCA_037974565.1 of Clupeocharax schoutedeni. Lineage (NCBI taxonomy): Eukaryota > Metazoa > Chordata > Actinopteri > Characiformes > Alestidae > Clupeocharax > Clupeocharax schoutedeni. The sequence goes on from JBBPDH010000018.1 coordinate 2,697,922, forward strand.
GTTGCCCATTTTCAGAGTGCATCTAAAGTGCTTCTTCAGAGCCTTTTCTACATTGTACTAGGATAGAAGTGCCGTTGTGGTTTAGAATGATTGGTGGTTTAGAAGAAAGATTCCATATTAGTCACACACACAGTTATACATGTATAATGCGTGAAATGTGCCGCTGAAATGTCATTGAGACTGTCCAATACAGTTACACTATATATATGAAAGAGAAATTCAATGGCCAACACTAAGTAATAACAATACATGGAAAAATATATTTAACTAAACATTACAAGTATAAACAAGATATAAAGAGTTCAAGTGTAATAGAATAGAGTATGTACTTTAAAGTGCAGTGTTTGTTGTTAATGTATAAAGACTTAAATAACAGATAGCAGATGAGATACAGTAAGTTAATGATGCAGAGAGGCTGGTGAGATACAATGAGGTAGTGAGGCAGGTGAGATACAATGAGGTAGTGAGGCATGTGAGATACAATGAGGTAGTGAGGCATGTGAGATACAATGAGGTAGTGAGGCAGGTGAGATACAATGAGGCAGTGAGGCAGGTGAGATACAATGAGGTAGTGAGGCATGTGAGATACAATGAGGTAGTGAGGCAGGTGAGATACAATGAGGTAGTGAGGCAAGTGAGATAGTGAGGTAGAGAGGCAGGTGTGATACAATGATATAGTGACGCAGAGAGGCATGTAAGATACAGTGAGATAGTAATGTTGAGAGGTAGTGAGGCACAGTAGGGCAGAGATGCAGGCTAGCCACAGTAAGGTACTGAGGTAGGGAGGTTGTGATGTACAGTAAGGTCAGTTTGTTTTATAATGAACAGTTAAAGCTGTGGTTTCATGTCTTGGTGAAGAATCTTATGGTCTTAAACAGAAGCTCCTCCTGAGCCTTTCTGTTTTAGCCTTAATACTTCTGAAGCGTTTGTCTAATTTCTGCAGTTTAAACAGGTAGTTACTGGGGTGAAACAAGGCTCTGGTGATCCTGGATGCTCTGGTCCTGCATCTCCCGGTATAAATGGCAAGATGGTAAAGCTGATCTGGATCACTCTCTGTAGTCCCTTAATGTTCTGGACAGAGCTATTCCGAGACCAGGAGGTGAATAAATGGTCTTTAGGATCATTGGAGAGACCCAAAACGTCCTCAATTGTCTTAGATGGTGGTCTCAGCCTTGCCTTTTTGGACTGGGTTTAACCTTCCTCTTATGTTAGCTTTCTGTTACTATCTCTTATGTTAACGGGTCGGTTTTGACCCGTGTCTTTAATCA
>JBBPDH010000018.1:2714106-2732552 GCA_037974565.1 Clupeocharax schoutedeni
CTTTCTCTCTCTCTCTTTCTCTCTCTCTCTCTCTCTCTCTCTCCCTCACCCACACACACACAAACACACACTCACACACACACGCACACACACACACACACACACACACAAACACACACACACACACACACACACACTTTTCTACATCAAAAGCTGCTGCCATTATGAATACATGCATGTCTGCTGGCCAGATTGCCTGGCTCAGTAGATGGAGGCTCACGCTAGGCTGCATAGCCTGCGGTGCTGCAGTTAGGGGAGGGGGGGCAGGACTCTGGGTAATGATACATTGCTCATCTGAATGGCCACAGACCCACCCACACCTCCCTCCCAAAAAAACAGCAAAAAAAACAGGCCGATTACAACAAGTCACTCCTGAGTTAATTTAAATGGCCCAGTGCATTACGGCAGGTAGTGGGGATAGAGGCAAAGCAGCCAAAGGCTGTTTCTCTGAGCTTCAATTAGATTGTATGCGAGGCTTGATCGCTTGCACTTTTTGCCCTTGTTTTATTTTTCCTGAATTGCTTGCACAGTGTTGTTGTTGTTTTTGTTGTCGTTGTGGAAGCAGCTCCCAGGCTGTTTTACTATGCAGTGTGAATGCAATCGCTGTCATGGGCGACTTCGTTCCTTATTTCACTACAACATATTGAACTGTGTTTTAGGGCACGTTCTGTCACAGGACTCATTCACCTGAATTAAAGCAACAGCAGCTGCTGTGCTACCAGCTCATTACATCCAAACCAAATCAGTCCCTAAAAATGATTACAGCAGATAAGCTTGTAAAATTACTACTGCAAAAACAAAGGTTCCTCAAATGCGATTTCTAAGAGAAAACATTCCTATAGAACTTTACAGAACTTTCACACTAAGTGGGGGTTCTTGCAAAAGTGGCTCTTTAATGAAAAGTGCATGGAACAGTCCAAAAAAAAAAAAAAAAAAGCAAAGATACAAAGATGACTCCAAAGAGTTTTGACTCCAAAATTACAAGTGACCAATTTGTTTGGTTGTTTATTATTTATTTATTCATTCATTTATTACAGTTACAATTAAACAAATGAGACTTAAAAGGGACTGACAATTAAGAACTTAAAAATGTGTATACGTATTTTTAAAAAAAATTCAATAAAGGCATATAGTGCAAGGTTACAAGGTACTGGGTCTGGCATCTTGGAATGGTTTGCTAGTTTGAGTGCTTATTTCATGGCTTGTAACCTCCTGTCTATGGGGGGTAGTGAGTCTTTAAGGCCCAACTTGTAAAGTTTTGCGTCTGTCGATGAGATGTACAGCTGATTCTCCAGACTCTTTTTTAAAGTTGCTTCAACCTTTTGTCAACCTTTGGTACATAAATTAACTATCCTAGATAACAAATATTCCAAACTGAAACAAGCATGTATTAAAGGGAAACAATTTATCGTGAAACTGAATGCTTGAGGTAATAATCATGACCCCCATCAAAGATGTTTGTAGTGATAATATAGTGATTTCAGTTCAATAGATTTCGAAGTAAAGATTTCGAAGTACAACTTGGCCTCCTGTTAGGGGCTACTGCCTCAAAGTGTGCTTTAAAATAAAATACACTCAAACAATCAGTGTGGTAGGAAAGTTTCTACTCTTTTTCCTAATTCCTGGCTCACTGTGCATTCTCTCTCCATTGTATAAACCTGAGAAAAAAGGGGATCCTCAGGTGTTGCCTAAAGTCTCCATGAAAAATGAACAAAATTCATTGTGAGCGTCATTTCTGTGCTACTTGGGTTTCATCCAGGAATAAGGGCATAATTTCAGAATTCTTTAATGCTGTTGAAAAATGAGAATCATTTACTGGAACAAACATGTTGTTTTGTGTTATTCTGTTTTTTTCTATAGAGATAAGAATATTAATGAGGTTTGTATAGCATGATGATATTAATGTCCTCTTGTGCTAATGTGCTGCTGAGGGAGCGCTAATATAAACCAAATCGCTCTTATAAAGAGTTCATACTTCAGGGGGATAGGACAGCAGCAGAGGAATGAGTGCAGTGTCATTAGCCTGAATCCCATCCTGTTAATGGAGTCTTTGTGAGCTCATCACCTGGTGTGTGTTTTTGTGTGTGTGTTGCAGCTGCTGTTTACATGCGGCTGGTCATATTTACACAAACTACTAGCCCTAAGCATGCCTTTGGCCAGCTCAGTGGAGGACCAACGCCCTTCTCCTCCAGAGCTATTATTAGCCTAGCCCTTGCATGCATAATTCATCACAATGCAAACAGGTTTCATCCTTAGTCCTAAAGTCTCCTCCTCTCTCCTCTCATTGATAATGTTTTTCATGCTTATCTGGGTCACACCTACAGATGGATAGTTTAAAATACACCTAGAGACATCTGGAGACCAGATTAATACACAGTGAAACATCTACATGGATTGTGAAGCCTCTACATGGACTGTTAATACCTATAACCTTGATCAGTCATATTCATACCTCTCTACATTGAGGACATTGCGCACTGTGCAAAGCTACTCTTGGCAAGAGTTCATTTTTACTCATTTACACCAAATTTTTTCTCTGCAGTCTCACAGAGAACTTAGCTTTGCAGGCTTTATCTTGTTCACCCTTGTGAAGACCGCATGCAGATAGCAACCGGCCTGCACAAAAGTGAGGAGTTGGAAAAGTTTGACTTTGCTTTGGCCTTTCAGATACAGAAACAGGGTTAGAGTTGCTAACAGGCATGTAGCACACTTTCTCACTTCGGCTGTGCCCTGATGGAAATGTCTGGTTAGTGTTCACACACTCGGACACACAAGCTATTTGCACTTGGTACCTCTGAGAATGCCGGGGCTTTTCAGCACCCTGGACAGCAGCCTCATAAAGCGCTTCAGACTGTGAATGTCAAATACGTGTTCAAGCACTTACATTCATTTTGGGGATGGAAAATGAAGAGAAAACAGATAGCAGACTGCAAACAGAATATGTATCCTCCTACATACAAAAATGCACATGTTTCCTCCATGTTCTTCTTACACTTTCAGTGCCAAAATAAAACTTCATACAGCTTATCAAAGATGTGAACACTTTGTTGCTTCTTCTCACAACATCAAGCCTTCATTGTTCTCTCCTACAGGGCACTGTAACGAAGACAAGTAGAAACTGACTAGGCCTCATCCTGCGCTCTTGGTCAGGATGGCCGATGGCGTCACCCCACCCGGCCGCCTTTCTCTGCATACATATCACTCTTCTGGTGCACATCCATCTGTATGGAAATGCAGCCTCCACAGCTGGAATCCAGCAAAAGCCCTGTCCTTTACTAATAGTTATTATCTCAGCGGACTGCTCCTCTGATAGACCCTTCAAAACAAGCACCTCGTATCTTTATGGTAATGCCCCGCTATAGTATGAAAAGCGCCCAAGGCGAAGCACCGGGGCCCAGACACTGGATTTCATTACTATAATTCCCATTATCACTGACTGAGGCTCGTCCTGTGATTGGCACTATTGGCTGACATGCTGGGCTGATGGAACAGTTGACTTCTGAATGCTCTTCTCTCTTCTATCTCTCTCTTTCTTTGCCTCTCTGTGAACTGAACTTCACTGTTCTTTTTTGATTCACTATCATACAATAAAAATATCTATATTCTTTTGGATTTGGGTTGTACTATTTTTATAAATAGGGTAAAAGTCCATACTTATTTAGTGGTTATTATTTGGTGGTACGTTTTGTGTATTTTTATTGGAGGGTAGAAATTTAGAATACAAATGTAATATTTAGTAACAAAGTAACATCTTTTTAGTTTAAATGATAGCTAAATTTTAAAATATACATATGAAATATTTATTATTTTAAGAGGAATTAAGTTCATTTTTTGGGATCATTGTTCTAAAAAGGTTTGCCTTCTAAAAAATACTTTGTATTTAACACTGACATCCTGTTAGATAACATTAAAAATGTAATAGACAGAGCTAGTCAAATGGGTGGGGACACTGTGCGTGTGCGCATGCATGATTGTGATTGAGAAATGATTGACAGCTGCGGTTGTGTGTAGCAGGCCTCCTCCGCCTGCCCTCACTGTCACACTGCCTTTTAGCACTTTTGTTCGCAGAGTCCCTCCTGAGAGCAGGAGCCCGCAGTGGCAGATGAGCCCCTGTCTGTGACAAAAGGGTCCCTGTGCCCTCCGCTATCAAGCGCTGCAATAGCTCCCCCCTCTCATTTCACACGTGGCTCATACGCTGATGACATTAAAACACACACTACACCAACCTTTTACAACACTGTCCTCCATTCTAGCTCTACTGATTCTCTGCAACAACCACTCACACACATGATGAGAGGAGAGCACTGCCAGTCGTGGTTATGTGTGTGTGTGTGTGGGGGGGGCAGATAGAGAGAGAGAGACTGAGAAAGAGCAGGACCCAGGGGCAGGCTTTTAGGAGGCAGATAAACGTCAGGCCAGGCAAGGAGTGATGTCTTGTTTACACATTAGCAGGCTGGAGAATCTGCTGCTTTAACTTTCCACACTCTCTCTGCGCAGCCCTCCAGAGAGCCTGCTAATATCCCTCCTCTACCACCGTTTCCTTCCAGCGTGCACATACACACACATGCCCAGGTTATGTGTGTAAAGAGCCCTGCTTGAGACTTTTGTCTGCTTAGATGGAGTTCTGTAGCCCCTAGCCTCCGCTCTGACCTTGATTGAGACCACGGCATCCAAAGGGCTGACTAAAAGCCACAATTAGAGAAGATCTAGTGTGTCACTACATGACACCATTAGTTAAAAAGAGACATCATTCCCAAAATGAAAGATCCAGCGCCGCAGTCCTGAAATTGGCTATCGCCAGCAGTCGGAGGGGTCTGAGTTTTACTTTCTTGGGAATAAAACTATTAGTATGTAAATCTGTAAAGTCCCCATTAATACACTGACCTTCTTAGCTACCACTCTCATTCTGCCAATCTCGTCTGTCCCTTTTTATTCCCCTCTCAGTTACAACCAGTTGTGCCTACAGTAGACTGTAAATCATTATGTGAGGCTCTATTATACATTTAGAGACATCACATGCTACAGTCATTCTGTTTTAATATTTTTTACAGAAGGTCTATTTCTGAACCTCAAACAACCATAATTCATATTTTCATGACAATTTTCCATTCTCTCTTAAGATCCTAAAAAGGCTGTTTGTTACTGTGCCTTTAAGACCTATATATGTAAAATCCTGATTTTGCCTGGCTGCCTTGTCTTATGTCTTTTTCAGAAAGTAGCTCAAGTGGAAACATCCTAACTTTAGTCTGAATGGCATGTGTTGTGACATTACAAAAATATGGAAGTCTTTGGATAAATAGATTGTGTTGTAGTTTAGTTTCCTTGCATACAGTACATGGGATAAGGAGTAAATGAATGTTTTAACTTTAATCACGGTTATCCATTACATTTAATTCTTAGTTCAGAACTGTTAGAAAAATGCCTTTCCATTAAGTGGGCCCTTGAAAATTTGCATGAATTCATATAAACACTGAAATACAACCTTGTGACCTTATTTTTAAACATGAATATGCATATGTATGCAAATCTACATCCTGTTTTCTCCTCTCTCCCTCTCTGTTTCTCTCTCTCTTTCTCTCACTCAGCTATAGGTACACACACACACACACACACACACACACACACACACACACACAGTGCATCTTCCTAACATCTTCTAATGAGGTGATGACCAACCACTTGTTATAATTGCTTCAGACTACTTTTAATTTTCGAGCTTATTAATCATATGTAGAGTTATTTAAAAATGCATAAATTAATCTTGGATTAAAAAGCCGATCAAAGCCTCAAAACAATTAAAGAGTAAGGTGAGATTTCCCCAGGGCGGGCAGTTTTATTTTAATGGAGTGTTCAGGTGATTATCACACCTTGATGTGCAGCCTGTGATTAATGTAGGGCCACTAAATGAGTTTTTCTTTCCCTCTTTTCTCACAAAGGTAAGCATGAGCCACATAATGACCTCCCAACTTTATGTCTGAATAGCTTTTCTCCTTCTCATTCAAGCAGCAGGTTCTGCCAAGATGTGTCTTTAATGTGTCGACTGGAGGTTTGTGAGATCCATGTTTTTCTTTATTAATAGGACCATAAGTATTTTGGTGGTGTTTCTTTCAGATTGCATCTTGAATATGAAAGGCTGGTCCTGGACTGGTATGAACTCTCTTCCCTCGGCAAGTGCAAGGCTGAGGTTCCAGTGTGGTGATGAAGGATTTTCCACACCTTTTTGAAGTCAAACGTGCTCTCACATGCTCTATGTTTTTATGTCAGGGGAGTGTGGTCCATTTTATAATAAATGTCACAAAAGGTTTTCATTTCAGCATAACAGGAGCTGATTAAACTAGACATCTCTAGTCTAGAGCAAATTCCAAAGGCCTATGTTTAAACATCTGAATTGGTGAAATCATGTTATCATAAAATATTGTGTTTTACTTTTCCAATTCCAATTATACTATAAAATACATTAATATATAGTATAATATACTATAGTATAATAATCCTATGTATTATGTTAAGTAAACTTTTTAAAAGTAAAGTTTTTTAAAGTAAAGTTTTAAGTAAACTTAAAATATAATTAAATAGTAAACAATACAATTTGGATATTTAATGTACTTTACACACTATCACACATGTCTATACAATATGTGAAATGTGACACATAATATACATATATAACATACATATATTAATGTTATATATATTTATATATAAGGTAAAACATGTCAATTTTAGGAGAAAATAGCATTTATATTTGAAATAGTTTACATATCGTTACATATTGTTTGACGTAGTGGCGTTTCTGCCTCCAGAAATTATTTCAAGTGGTACGTAAAAAAGGTATATATATATAGAGAGAGATTCTACCTTTTTTTTACGCACTACTTCTTCAAACACCACTGCGTGCCTCTTAATTAGTGTCTGATAGAGTCATGGCTCTGCGAACTCGTGTCAGCTCAACCAGGACTGACAGGTTCGTTTCAAACCTCTTCTGCTTCGTCGTGTCTCTAATTTTATGACTTGACATGTGGAATTAACACCCCTGTCTGTCACGAGTGGACGCTCCCAAAACGCCAAAACAGGACCGCATGCTAGTGTGGCTAATCTCCTCCTTAGACTCTCCGCCACTCTCTCCTTTACACTCTTTCTCAAACTCACCTCCAAACTCACCTCCACTTTCCTTCACTCTCTCCTTTAACCTATCCTCTATACTCCCCTCCACACTCTCCTCAGACTCTGCTCACTCTCCTCAAACTCACCTCCACACTCTTCTCCACCCTCTCATCCAGCCTCTCCTCAGAATTTCCTCAGACTCTCCTCAAACTAAACAAACTGCCCTCCACACTCTCCTTCAGACTCTCCTCATACTTTCCTACAAACTCTCATCGGACTCTTTACCACACTCTCCTCACACTCTTCACCACACTCTCGTCACACTCTTCACCACACTCTACTCACACTCTTCTCCACACTCTACTCACACTCTTCTCCACACACTCCTCAATCTCTACTCAGTCTCTCCTCGGGTTCAGTCTTCAGGTCCACGCGTTCAGGTGACTGCCTGGGCGTACTCTGATAGGATTGGCTGGCGGCTCCAAGTCGGCAGCCAATGGGCTCTGCGTGTGAAGGCTTTCATGCCTGTGGAGCTGATCTGATTGGTTAATCGTCTGTTCTTCCCCGGGCCGCTGCTCCCTCTCTTCCTCCCGGAGCGGAGAGCGCGAGGGCGGACAGAACAGACCCGCTCCGAGCGCGCGCCTGTATCAATGGCCAGTAATTAAATTGTCACCGTTTAATTTTCAGGCCACGCTGATTCTTTCGGAGCAATCTGTTCTTAATAAAGAGCCTAATCGAAACGTTGTTTTCAGCTGAAACAAAAAGGCCTGGGAGAGGCGGTCCGAGCGTGGCGAGCGGCTGAAAATCAATACGGGAGCAAGCGATTGATGTAGCACTAGAATTAAATTTATTGGGGTCATGGTGTTATGGTCCTTATACCACACTGAAAAGAACATTTGTTCTTAGCAATTGCGTTACTTAAAGCTTTCTGATTGCGGCTTTTTGGCGTCTATCATAAATTTTGACGCCCTAAAGCCTTTATTGCTGGTGGTGTTTATATTTGTTTTTAAAGCACATTGATTTGTTAACGCATCGATATGTTATTAGACATATAACGTAATCTCACGTGAAAGGGCTGAATTTGGACTTGTTAGTGCTGAAACTCTTTTCCCGTTTTATTGTATTGTATTTTATTGTATTCTGTTTTTTGTTCTTTATTTTGTTCTTTTATTTTATCCGTGCGTGTATGGTGATATACATTTCCAATGACTGTTTAATACACGATGTTACAGCGAGCAATTAGACCATTATTTAAACAGATTGGAGATTTTGGAGATACGAGGTTTTAACGGCACATGCCAGTCCAGTGCGCGTGGCATTATTATTGTCTATTAAAGTGAACAGGGAGCGCGTGGGGTCGGTGGGACCTCCCAATCAGTTTAAACTACACGTTTCATCGAGTGTGTCCACTGTCTAAAGTCTATAACTTATAGCTTTAAGTGCCTGTAAACCCAATAAACAAGGCGTTTTTATTTATTTGTGTGTACACTTACATACACACACAAAACTAATACAATTTTGTGTGTATATATATATATACTGTAAATATATATACTTTCTCCTTTAAAAGTCATAAATGTACGTCACCAGCAGCAGCGTCTCTGTTCAGTCAAAGCTCGGTGGGATCTGCAGTGGATATTTGCACTTTTACACACACTTATAATTATGGGAAAATATTTACAACCATGAGACACCAGTTATAAGGTGTTTGATACTGTGGTGTATCTGTACGGTACTGTGTTGTTCCGACGCCAAATTATAAATAAAGACTATTTCAGTAAGCTACATGAATTCTTAGAAATGTGGGCAGAAAATTTTTATTTAAAAAAAAAACACCTTTACTGACACGCCCATGTAAGTGTCTGTTTTTCTGAATTACTTTAAATAAAGGTAGGCTATTACTTTATTACTTTATATAATGGTATTACTTTATTGTTTTTAAGTTACGCATACAGGTACACGCTGGCTTTGTTATTATTATTATTATTATTGTTGTTGTTGTTGTTGTTGTTGTTGTTGTTGTTGTTGTTGTTGTTGTTGTACACTTCAGTAGAAGCCTAAAGCTGCGGACTGTTGTTTTTAGGGACGGTTCTGAATAAACAGCCCGCTCCTTTGTTTTACAGTTAAATCCTCTTTTCTGAGAGGGTGGAGGGCTCGGTTACAGTGGCCGTGGTCTCAGTTTCCCGGAGAATGTCGCCTTGACGGCGCGTCAAAAAGGACAACAATGTTCCGTTCTCCTCGGCCCTAAATAATTTACAGGAGCGGAATAATTACAGTCCAAAATGGTAATTATTGCTGGCGCAGAAGAAAGTCTCTTGTCTGTGAAAGTCAATAGGAGCGCGTGGGCTCGGGTTACTGCTTCAGAACCTCGTTTCTCTTCCTCCATCAATACTGCAGCACGGGCCGCGTCCCTCACTCACACAAGTTATTTCTTTCAGTTTCAGGAGCTCGTGGTTTCTCGCGCGTGTTAAGGTCGAACCTCCACCCAAACACCACACCCGCCTCACCGCCTGGACGGGCTGCTTTAAGACCCGCTCCTTCCTCAGATTAATCTCTGATTGGTGTGCTAAACCTCTTAGGCTCTGTTCTTGAAAGGATATCCGTCACATAAACTGATCATGCTGGATCAGCGCTCGAGCTCCTAAAGCGCCCCTCAGAGTTCGGCGGGACCCTGAGAGCATGACACCCTGCGACCCAGAGAACCCCCCCAGACCCCCATCGTTTACCAGCGTTAACAGTGTTGATCCCACTGTGGAGGTCCTGCGTTGTATCTGGTGTTTCTGGTTCTCTGTGGAGATTTTACTGTGCTTCTGGTGTTTCTGGTTCTCTGTTCACTTGCACATCTCTGCTGCAAAACTACAGTACTGGTCAAATGCTGTACTTTTCCTCAATGTAGCCATTGTCATTTGCACTATACATTGTCTTGTCCTGTCTCGTTTAGTATTGTTGCTCTTGTTCTGTCCTGTTTTGCATTTGTGGTCTGTTCTGCTCTTGTGTCGCACCATGGTCCTGGAGGAACTATGTGCTGTGTATATGGTAGAAATGACAATGAAATCTACTTGACTTGACTTGAGATCCTGTGGTGTTTATGGTTCTCTTTTGAGATTATGCTATGTTTCAGGTGTTTATGGCTCTCTGTGAGACCCTGATGTGTTTCTGGTGTTTATAGTTCTCTGTGGAGATCCCTCTGTCCTCTCTCTGCTCTCTGAACTTCAGAGTTTGAAGTGCAACAGAACAGAGACACTGATCCTCTGTACAGAGACACCGGACCCTGATCGAGCTATAAATTATGATCAATAATTCACACACCGCGCGACCAGAACCGCTCAAGTTTAAAACCACAGAACAGCGTCCACACACACACACACACACACACACACACACACACACACACTAGAGCCGTTTACGTGGAGACCATTAAGCTTTAATGAAATTGTATATCTTTAGGCAGTATGTTAGTTATCTATGCATTCATTATTTTAGTTATTAGTTTTAGCTACTAATGTCATAATATTTCCCCTAATTTAATAATAATAATAATAATAATAATAATAATAATAATAATAATAATAATAATAACACCAATAATAATAATAATAATAATAATAATAATAATAATGCTTATATATAATTAAATATAACATTTTATATAACAACCAAAACTATTTTGTTTTTTGTACTACATATTTAAACAGGATAAACGCACATATAACTTCACACACCACACAGTCCAACGAGCAAGCAGCGTCCTTCTGGCGTGTTAAAAGATCACGTGGTGAACTTTAAACGTCCGCAGGCCTGAATGGAAGCGGTGTGCGCGCGTGTGTCTGTGTGTGTGTATGAGTGTGAGTGTGTGTGTGTGTGTGTGTGTGTGTGTGTGTCATTGGTCCCGGAGGCGGGTGGTTAATGTGAATGTGCTCTAAGTGGGAGTGCCCGGACTGTAGTGGATCTCTCTCTCTATTTCTCTCACTCTTCAGACCTCGCGCCGCGCTGTAGCCGCTCGGGATGAAGAGCCGCGCGCTTCACTAAAACAGAGAGAGAGAGGGAGAAAGAGAGAGAGAGAGAAAGAGACAAGAGACCACGGGCTGCTGGACCACACACCAACACACAACCTGATACGAGCCGCAAACAGCAGACCCCGGTCCGGAGGCGGCGGGAGAGAGATCCTCTGCTGAAACGAACTGCTGCTCCTCAGAGAAGGTAAGATATCTCTCCTTAGAACAAAAACCCAGAACACCAACTCACCACAAATTACATCAAACAAGCTCCATTCGTTACCTCTTTAAAATGAGGATAAAACGGTACTCGATATGAATATTGCTGGCCTTTAAGACACAGCAGATGCTCGTTTCTGAACCTCAGAGCAGGAGCAGGCCTGTTATTTCGGAGTCTGGGAGGAAGATGTGGAACAGGAGCGGTTCTTACACAAATGTCTTAATTATACTTCAGCGGATTTTCTTCCGAAGAGCCCCGAGACGCAGAGCTCAACCTTGATAATAGAGCCCAAATCGGATTAGATGTTCTTTCGGCTCCTTAAGCTCTTTTATGGGGCTCAGGGTTTTTCCCTTCTGCTGCTTTGCGTGTAAAGCTGTAACTGTACATTTAACTCGTCTCAGTTAAAGATACTGACTGTTCTGTTACTGTTACCCTGCTCTTCTCTAGACCAGAGAAACACTGAAAGTTCAGCACAACAGCAAAAAAAAAGCAATAATACACAACACAAAACGCAAAGAACAAGAAAGGACCACATGCTGTTCGAAAGAATCAAACTGGGTTAATTAAGAGCAATTAGGAAGATGATCTCGGTACGAAGACCTTTATCCTCGCCGCGTCTTTTCATACGAATTAATGAAGCCTGTACAAGCGGCTGATGAGCCACGACAATAGAGAAGAACGAATAATAAAGTAATATTATTTTATTATTACCCTGTATATTATGTTATAAGCCTTTTTTATGTGATTATTGGAATTTTCGTTGTAAATTCATGGCTATATTTTGTTTTTGTTGTTTTTAATATTATCAGTAGCCCATTTGGATTGTGTTAAATTAGTTTTTGTTCAAAAAGAATACATTACATTTAATACAATTTAATTAATGGATTTTTTAAAATATTGGACCTAAATAAAATAAAAAGTATACGATTGTAGAAAACAGAAAAACAAACAACAAATAATAACGTATAATAACGTGTTTACAGTCTTTTGGACTGTAGCGGTTTGTTGCGATGTTTTTGTAAGAGCTATGCATTTTCCTCAGATTCTTCCAGGAATGGAATCTATCTCGAGCCAGCTGTCCGCGAGCACAGATTCCTCCTGTTCTCCAAACTCCAAGCAAGACCTGCAGCCGTGCACTTCTCTGAAGCCCAACCAGGTGAGCGAGACCTCCCTGTACGGGATTCCCATCGTGTCTCTGGTGATCGACGGGCAGGAGCGTCTGTGCCTGGCGCAGATCTCCAACACGCTGCTGAAGAGCTACAGCTACAACGAGATCCACAACCGGCGCGTGGCGCTGGGCATCACGTGCGTGCAGTGCACACCAGTGCAGCTGGAGATTCTGCGGCGCGCGGGTGCCATGCCTATCTCCTCGCGCCGCTGCGGCATGATCACGAAGCGCGAGGCCGAGCGCCTGTGCAAGTCGTTCCTGGGCGAACACCATCCGCCCAAACTGCCCGAGAACTTCGCCTTCGACGTCTCGCATGAGTGCGCTTGGGGCAGCCGCGGGAGCTTCATCCCGGCACGCTACAACAGCTCGCGCGCCAAGTGCATCAAGTGCTCTTTCTGCAGCATGTACTTCTCGCCCAACAAGTTCATTTTCCACTCGCATCGCACGCCCGACTCCAAGTACACGCAGCCCGACGCAGCCAACTTCAACTCGTGGCGCCGCCACCTCAAACTGACGGACAAGAGCAGCCAGGACGAGGTAATGCACGCGTGGGAGGACGTCAAGGCCATGTTTAACGGTGGCAGCCGCAAGAGGACGCTGCCGGTGGGCATCTCTGACTCCGGGCCTCCGCCCCACAAGTCGCACGCCCATGGACCGGGCAGCAGCAGGGCGCACGTTGACCCTCCCGAGGCGCCCCACAAGCCCCTGCGCTGCCCAGGTGAGGAGGATAGGGCTGGTGTAACAGTGGCTGCAGGGGTCCGCAGTTACCCTGTCATCCCTGTGCCCAGCAAGGGGTTTGGAATGCTTCAGAAGATCCCACCACCTCTCTTCCCTCACCCTTACGGCTTCCCCGCCTTCGGCCTGTGCCAGAAGAAGGATGACAGTGCTGTCTTGGCGGGGGAGCAGGTCAAGGCCGGTCTGCCCACCACTGTCTTCTGGCCAGGCGCAAAGGACAGCACTTACCCTTCCTTTCCTGTGTTCTGGCCCACTGTGCCTCCATACCACCACCCACAGCCCAAACCACCCTCCGACCCCCTGTGTGTCCGGCAGAGCGAGTTGGAGACACCTGAGCCCAGTGAGCGAAGGGCCAGCACCCCAAAGGATGCCCCAACAGACAGCGAGCGCTGTTCCAGCCGCAGCGAGGAGGACAAGTCTGGGGACGACAGCAGGTCAGTGGAAGGGATGGGGGCAACCCAGAGGCGAATGAGCTACGTATCAGCATTCCGGCCTGTGGTCAAGGATGCAGAGACTATTGCCAAGCTGTACGGCAACCGGGGTCCATACCCTGGAGCTAGGGCTGGCTACCTGTCGCCCGACTTCCTGAGTGAAAGTTCCAGCTACAGGTCAGTGTCTCCGGACGTGGACAGCGTAGACGATCCAGATGTGGACGTGGAGTCCAATAAAGTGCAAGAGGATGAGGAGTGTCTTCAGCTTTCTGTGGACGATGGGCACAGCCCTCCAGGTCTGACCACAGCACGCAGTGATGGGGCAAAGGGCCATGAAGAAGAAACTGACCACATAGCCATTAGGAGTGACCCACATACGACTGACTCAAGTGAGGCCCGGTCTTGTGATGTGGGCAAGCAGAGCAAACTACTGTTGGAGAGCAATAAAGCCACAGCAAGATTTCAGGTGAGCTGGGCCTCTGGACACTACAGCCTCTAGAGCACCTCATATAGTACCTCATATTCTTACGTTTTTTTTAAATCATTTTTTAAAGATTAGGGCAATGTGTGCTTTTAGTGCATGTTCAGTTAAAAGAGCCTGGCTGAAGGTCTGGCTCCCCAAATATGGTTAATTCACACACTATGTGTCATTAAGAAGATATACTAATACCAAATTCTGTGATGTTAGGTCAAATGAGGAAGTTTTTGACACCTTAAATGATAAAGCCGTTTAACTAAGTCACTGAATTTGCTTTCGTTCTAAGTAATTAGCATATTCATAGCACTTCATCTTGTTCAGTAGAAACGAAAACATTTGTCAACTGAAACCAGAATAAACAAGAGATTTTCCTAAACCGTCCACTGTTTCCTGATGGCCCAGCCTAATTTATTCATTCTGGACTGTGAGAGGGCCCATGTTTCCTACAGCTTAGCCTGCAGCAAGCTAGTCATTTGCTGGGCCTGATGAGCTTTGTGATGGTAATGAAACAGATCTGCGAGAGCTGCGGGATAGGAGGGCAAGAGCAGTTGCTGATACATTTTGCAAAGTGGCTGTAATGAGATTACTGTTGTCCTGAGTGCTCGTGATTGTTGTTCTCCATTGGTGGGTCTCTAATTGGCTGTGAGCGCTGGCTATGCAGATTGGGGTCTTGAGCTGAGACGTTTTTCAGCACGACTTTGCTCTGCAGACCACAGGACAGAGACACTGGAGTAAATGCGCTTCATATTGCAGGTTTATGCACATGAGAGAGACGATCAGCAGACGAGCGGTACGTGCTTTGGATCACCTGCCCAGTATGAGCGCGAGACGCGGGAGGTCAAAGGTATGAACCGGATTTATGCTCACTGTGGGCTCAAAGCCTGCTCAGTTTTTTCGGGAAGTGTTGTGGACCACAAGCAAAAGGCAACGTGTCAAATGGCAATGATGACAAGCTCATAATAACCGTGTTACTCATTACAGTAACTTTTGTAATTATGGTAATTGAACATTTCCCTAAAATAACACAAAGGGGTCCGCGAACACCTAAGTGAAGCTGATCTCTGTGAAAGATTCTAACCACTCCGCATTCCTCTTGCAGGTAAAGAGGCGCACGAGGAGGAACCGTCTTCCACAGTTGAGGAGATGGAGCCCAGGACTCAGAACGGAGTGTGCGAGGCCGCCCTGAGAGACAACAGTGACGGTACAGAGAGAGGTCCTGAGAGTGTGTACTGATTGTTTGACGGTCTTTTCTGTGTGTGTGTGTGTGTGTGTATGTGTTCTGATGATTTGATCTCTCTGTGTGTGTGAGCGAGAAAGAGAGAGAAATAGAAAGGCCCGGCCCGGTTTTTATGGTCTGTGTGAGTTCTGATGTTGTGTTTTGTGTGTGTGTAGATCTGGAGGGTGTTCGCAGTGAAGCAGGCCGCGCAGCCCTGATAGAGAAAGATATCGAGCACATGGCAAAAGGTGAGAGCTCATGAGAGTGAGAAATAAGAATAAACAGTAATGACAACCACCACTGCTAACAATAATATCAATAATAATACTATAATATAACAACAATAATAATATTATTAATAATAACAAAAACAACAACAATAAAAATAATAACAATTATTATTATTAAATAATAATAATAATAATCATAATAATAATAAAAGAATGATAAAAAGAACATTATTATTAATAATAATGTAGACAAGTACATAATACGTGTGACAAGTACGTAATACGTGTGTATAATAACGTGTTTACAATAATAAAGATGAATAATGTGATTACAATTAAAAAATAAGATAATATATATTATAATGTGATAATCAATCAATCAATCAATCAATCAAATTTATTTATAAAGCACATTTAAAACAACAATAACAATAAATAACATTACAATAAATAACATCATTATTATAAAGACATAATAGATAGCAAAAATACCAACTGCATCGTACTCATTGTTTAATTACTATTATTATTATTTTATTAATATTATTATTGTTAATATTATTATTATTATTATTATTATTATTATTATTATTATTATTAATAATAATAATAATATTATTATTATTGTTGTTGTTGTTGTTGTTGATGTTGTTGTTGCTGTTGTTGTTGAGTTCACGGACAAGACCCTCGCGGCTCCAGGTCCAGTTACATTCAGAGATTCCAAGATCATGAAGGTTTATACGCGCCCGCAGCTCCGCGCTCGTCAAAATAGGGAGACTCTGTCTAACAGCGAATGGTTTCAGACAGACCTGATAACGCACGCAGAATTAATGGAATGCATGGAGAAATAAATCACGATTGGTTGTCATTTTTACTACGCTCTCTATATATGACAAAATGTTTGTTTACACATTTATGTATTTATTAGTCAATTTAAATATAACGACATTTAAATATGTTTTTATGTATTTAATTGTTTTTAAAATTATTTTTACTTGCTCTTGTGGAACTTATCAACCAACTGTACACACGGATGGGTCTGAAATGTGTGTTTCTTTCAGAAGAGCTGCAGAAGCAGTTAGTGGAGCAGGTGGAGCTCAGAAAGAAGCTGGAGAGAGAGTTTCAAAGTCTGAAAGGTATTCAGCAGTATTCAGTTTATAAATAAGAAATATCTTCAGACTTAAATTCCTTCTAGAAATGCATCTCAGCGTTTTTATCATTTGCTGTAAACACATAATTTGAGAGTGTTTGGTTCTAAATAGTCCTACCTGAGCGACTACATACTGCACAACTCCTAGGTCACGAGCTATTTTGAAGGCCTCTATGATTCTGTATGAATGTGAGAAGATGACCTGTGTGAGTCTGAATAAGTGGATCTTGAGTTCAGTAGATGAGGCGGTTTCATGTAGATGAGTATCTGAGTCATGCTTTGTCTCTCCTGCTCAGACACATTGTGCAGCAAGTTGGACCATGAAAGAAAGGCTCGTTATGTTTATTTCTTACTGGTCAACTGTTTATTTCTTTTATCATCAGTCTTTAATCCATATTCTCTGTGTAAACGTGCTGTTCAGTTGGTGCTGTATTATTTACATTTTCTCTGGCCTGCTGATCTGCTTTCCAGACAATTTCCAAGACCAAATGAAGAGGGAGCTGTCTTACAGAGAGGAGATGGTCCAGCAGCTGCAGATTGTTCGAGGTGAGCCCTTCATTTTCCAGCATGTCCAGTGTTTCTGTTATTTACACATACTGGAATAATGTACTGGAATAATGCTGAAAAGAGGATGAATAAATCCATCTTTCATATATTTCTATATATTGGGAATAAATTCCTTCAGCATAAATGCAAGTCATGGGTGAACATGTATGAGTATTTTAAATATGATCCCCAATATTTTACCCGCTGAAACTACAGTGGACACTGTATCACCCCAAATATTACCAAAGTAAATGTCTACTAAAATGTTAGTGTTTATTACTGTATTACAAGTGAGAGTAATTCAAAAGAGTAATCTTGAGGTTTACCCTAAACATCCTAATCACACCATAATGCTTGTATGATCCCTATGCATGCACTCATATGTATTGTATATAATTCCCAGATAAATCGATCTGTCTACTCTGTTTCTGATATGAGTTCAGTTTGGTTTCAGTGAAGAAAATAATGGATGTTTGTGTTTAGATATCTTCAGACTTAAATTCCTTCTAGAAATGCATCACCGAGTTTTTAGCATTTGCTGTAAACACATCATTTGAGAGTGTTTGGTTCTAAAGTGAGAGGGGTGTCCCACCTGAGCGACTACATACTGCACAACTCCTAGGTCATGAGCTATTTTGCTGGCTTCTACGATTCTGTATGAATGTGAGAAGATGACCTGTGTGAGTCTGAATAAGTGGATCTTGAGTTCAGTAGATGAGGCGGTATCATGTAGATGAGTATCTGAGTCATGCTTTGTCTCTCCTGCTCAGACACATTGTGCAGCGAGTTGGACCATGAAAGAAAGGCTCGTTATGCTATTCAACAGAAGTTAAAAGGTAATCTATGATTCTAGTAAAGACAAACAGTCATGAAGGCCTAGGCGGGCTGCTTAAGGAGGCACTTAAACAATGCTGTGGCACTTCAAAACAAGGACAACTGTAGCTGTAGACTGTAGTGTGCCCTTAGATGCTTAAGCACAGGCGGCAGATGTTCAGGACATTTTGTTCGGCACCATAATTCTCTGTATGTGGCATACAATTTTTGGCTGTGGTGTATCCCTGTGTCCACTGTTACAGTTAAAGTTTCTTTGTGAGCCTCATCCCCTTTTTCATCATCTCTCCCTGCTCTGGCACACATACACACACACACACACACACACACACACACACACAC
>JBBPDH010000018.1:2746144-2759010 GCA_037974565.1 Clupeocharax schoutedeni
TGTCCCCTGTAGTTAGAGAATGGAAGTCGCTTTGGATAAAAGCGTCTGATAAATGCCATAAATGTAAATGTAAATGTGTATATAAACATTGGATCTCACAGTGTGTGATTAGGAATCCAATTTTTTATGAAAGAAATACATATATCAAAACCACTTGGATTCTCACAGTCATAATTTTAATAATTATGAAAAATATCTGAACTATGTTACCAAACATCAAAAACAACATCCTTATCAAAACTGACACAAATAGGGGGCACTCAAGTTTGTATGTGATATGCATATGCAGTCCATTTACATTCTCTGTTATGGTAGGTGTATTCAGTGCAGCTAAATACAGCTTGTTTGTATTTATTCCTGTTTATCCTTTTTCCCCAATCAGTTAAAGAGAAGTTGACGGCTGATCCTGACAGCGAGATTGCCACCACTAGTCTGAGAGTTTCTCTGCTCTGTCCGGTATGCAGTTTTTGCAGGCCTTTTTGTTTAATTTATTGTTGCTGTTGTTTTTTTAAGTCTAAACTTTTCTGTAGACATGATTGTGCATGCGACCCACTCATAATTGCATGTTTGTAATGGAATTAGTAATTACATTACAGATTTGTAATTTGTAGTTCTACTGAGGCTGTACCTTTAAAATCATCTGTTAAGATTTCTGTTCACAACTGACTAAGATTAGTACAGAGCCTCCTTAGCTACCATCCTCTCTCTGCCGCTTCTGCCAGCGTGGTGTTTACATGGCTCATGTTTAGCTGGTTGTGCAGTATCTATTACATTATAGAATGCTTCTTTGACATTAGTAACAAACAAAATGATGAACATAATTCTTGCAAGCTGTTATTTGATTGTTTTTGAATGTATATTAATATTTGTGCGTGCGTGTTTGGGCGCGTGTGTGTGTGTGTGCAGCTAGGAAAGATGCGATTGATGATTCCCTGCCGAGCACTGACCTGCTCGCACCTGCAGTGCTTTGACGCTACTCTCTACATCCAGATGAATGAGAAGAAACCCACCTGGGTGTGTCCAGTCTGTGACAAGAAGGCCCCATACGAGCACCTCATCATTGATGGGTCAGTACTCAATCACCTCATCCCTGTTACTGAGAGGCAGTTAAAAAGCCTCTGTAGAGCTCTTGGCTTTTAAATGTTACTACATATCATCTGGGCGACAGTTTTGTTAGTGTTAACCTAAGCCTGTGTCTCATCAGTTACAACTTTTGAACATTCTTGCCTTTTGACTTCAATTACCTGGCTTACAAAGAAATTTTCAAGTCCAGTAGGTTTTATTGTCCTTTCAACCATATATGCACAGTACACAGTGAAACAAAATAATGTGCCTCTTGGACCATGGTGCAATACCACAAGACCACAAGTGCAGAGCAGACAAAAGAGAGTGCAAAAACACATTGTCTTCATTGGATTTTGAGTCACCGAGTGAAGGAGAAGGACGTGGAAATGTAAGAAGGCTGGTTCTTGTTTGCGTGCAGGTTGTTCATGGAGATCCTGAACAGCTGTGTAGACTGTGATGAAATCCAGTTTAAGGAGGATGGCAACTGGTCTCCTATGAGATCCAAGAAGGTGGTGCAGGAGGTCTCTGCCTCCTCCAACGGTTTGGAAGGTAAACACAGCAAATCCTTACTTTCCTGCCATCTAGAGGCATTAAATTGTAATTTCACCTGTGACCATGTAGCTCAATGGAAGCTTCAGTCAGTTTGTTGTACTGCACATGCACACATTTATGACGTTTGGTGTAGATCACAGTGATCTCATTTTTGCCTAAAGTTAAGATATTCTCACAAGACTTTTGATGGCTGCCAATGGTCATAAAGTATAAAGACAAGTATATTAGGACAAATTAAATGATTAAACTCATTGTCAAGATCATCAAATTGAGTTTTATTGAATACAATGTATTATTAAATTTTTTTCAATAATGGATCTACCTGAGTATGAAAGAAAGTAGCAAGCATGTTGAAACAAGCCTGGGCATGTTGTGACATGTCTCAAGGTCACTCATGCACAGTTCCAGTCTAACATTCCTAGAGATGTCAGGACATCAGGAGAGTCCTCTCAGCAGTCGCTCTGCTTCTTCACGACAAGGCCCCAGTTCACGTCACGTCAATCACAGGCAGCCATCCAAGCCAATCACCCTGCAGTCCTGACCAGGCTCTTAGATTATTTCAAGTTCTGAGTTTTAAAGAAATCTCTGCATGGACAGAAGTCAAACACTTTTTTTTTTACAAAAGGGTTAGTCATTAAAGGAACGTGGATGAAGTGTATGGAGTTTCAGGGGAATATATTGAAAAATAAAAAAAATATTAGAAAACACTTTTAATTCTTGCTGTGGTAGATAAATGATTGAACATCCCTCATGTCTGTGCATTGCTGAGGATGTTGGAATATTCCTGTTTGTTCTTTTTTGCTTGGTTTCAGGTTCATGTCGAACAGTGGTGTCTGAACACAAGAATAGTTCATCCAATAGCAGCAGTAGTAACAGTAAAAAAGTGGAAGTGATTGACCTGACTCTGGACAGCTCCTCAGATGATGATGATGATGATGAGCCTCCCCCCAAACGAGCCTGTCCATCTTTATCGCCCGTCTCACCCCCCATCAACAAAGGGTCAGTTTCCATTACAATACACAGGACACTGAAAATGACTTAAAGTCTTGAAGTCTTCAGCAATTGTTTTACAGTTTACTTGGAAGTTTTATATTTGTCCCTTTATTCACATGACATTATTGACAAGCTATTTTTACTGCAGAAACTTTTATTTCGTTAAGTTCATTGCAATTTTGTCTGTCATCACCACACAGGGTGTTGAATCTTCATCAGGCATCACCAGTGACACGGGCTCCCAGCATGCCAGCAGTGGAGACGAACTACATCCCCCCTCCCCCTCCTCTCATTCAGGACTACCGCCACTATTATCACACACCCAGTGACCTGTCAGGTGTGTGCCTCAACTGCCTGCTGAGCACAGGATGTTCATAGGAACCTTTTGTCTTGAGTTGTCTTGACTGTATTTATATTGAACTGTTGCTGATCATTTGCACATATAAAACAAATTGCACAGTTTTTGGAAGTTAAAATGACCCTTGTACTAAATTGAACATTTTTTCTTCTAGTTTAAAGTTTATATTTGTAGTTTATTTTCATTTGTGTATTCTGTGTCTTTTTGTACACTTTAAAACCTGGTGCCACACCATCTCATCCCACTGTATATATGTATATAGACAACATGATAACATTTATTTTGGAAACTGACTGCTTTCTGATTTCGAACTTTGCTGTGTTGATTACTCTCAAAATCTTTTTTTTTTTCACATTTCTTACTGAGGTTTTTTTTTATTGTTTCTGTTTCACAGATCTAAACTTCTTTTCGTTTCTTCAAGGGGAAAATCATCCGGTAAGCGCTGAATCTCAGATTTAGATTCATTAAACTTAATCTGCAGTTGTTTGTGAAAGAAACAGAAACATCTTCTCAAAATTCATGTTTTGTTGATATTCTTATAATAATAACACATTTGCTATAGAGGACATTTTTAATGTGAGAAACTGGGGCACATTACATATTTTATGTTTTATGTTTAATAAAATTTAATAAATAGAAACCGTGTGATGAATTTTGCAGAAAATTGTGTCGCTTGTATATTATTTTTACTTACATCAACAAAACAGGCTTTTGCTTACAACAGACTTTTTGGGAGATAGTGTCAGTCCGGTTTGCTTTAAGTTTGTTTAACTTGTGCATTATGAACACAAAGCACTCATGATTTGCTTCAACAATTTTCGCCCTCTAGCCTTGCCATTGGTAGAACATGTAGTACAACCCTGGGAAATGACTGTATGTAATAAACATAAAAACATCCCATGGACAAGCAAATTAGAGATAACAGACCATAAGGAAATAAACAATAAATGCAAAAAAAAAAGATTATAAGAAATATATACAGAAAACCCATGCTTATACGCATTTCAGCAGTTCTCATTCTCTCGCAGATTTCTTCTGAGAAATGAACTAATAATAATAAACTGCAGATATCCACATTTTTTTGTTTTTTATTTAGCAAGACAGTCAGACAGAATGAGCAGCAGCTGCTCAGTTGCGCCCAAACATAAACAAGGAGGACGAGGCTGGGATGTCACAGTCACCTGTACTCGGAGATGGGAGGTTTGAAAGTAGCCAATCCAAGAATGTTATTTATTTCTCTTGGCTGTTGCCTTTTTTGACTACCTTTAGGGTGTTTTCGCATAAAGTCCTCTTTAAAGGAGAATGGCGACTCAGTTCTTTTTTGTTCACAGTGTGAGTTCATTTGAAAGGTGAGTCGGTTCACTTTCTGCTCCACTTCAGCACAGATGGGGTCTCAGTTCTTTTCCTGTTCACAAATTAGCTCCTCATCCAGCCTGTCGCTGCTGTATCCTCATCTTCCCATTCTTGGGAGTTTTTTCCCCCAAGCCAAGAGTGCGGTGGTCTCAGTTCAGTTCGTTTCAGAGGGGTCTGAGTTTGTTAGGCGTGTTCACATATACGCAAATGCTGACTAATTGATCTGAGTTTGCTTTAAGGGGTGAAATGGACCAAGTGTGAAACACTCAATTCTAAATGCTAAACTTGACTGTACTTCTGTAAACTGTTGAATCGTTCTTGTGACTTGCTGCACTGAAGCTCATCTTCACTCTCTCTGTTCTTTCACCTTCAGCATTACAACATGGTGATGGCAGCTGCAGCCGCAGCATCTGCTTCAGCATCAGCTTCGGAAGACCATGAACTCCTTCTAAACCGCTTCATGCCCTACAATTCCTCACAGCTGTACCTGGAGCAGGCGGGTACACCAGTGAGCAGTGCACTAGTGCAAGCCAACGGTAGCGGGGGGAGCAGCAGTGGTAGCAGCAGCAGTCTGGTGTCGTCCAGCAGCCTGCGGGACACCCACCCCCACAGCAGTGTGTCCCGCTCACGATCAGACGCCGCCGCTTCCGTCATATACGGCTCCATCCCTGATGTCATCTCACTGGACTGACTATACAAGGGCGCCATACCCAAAAACTGGCCTATGGGAGACGAGACAAGATTGGGACACTCAAATGGGATTTAGATAGGAGTGGGGCAGAGAGAAGAGTGGGGAGGGGGGGGGGCAAAGACTTTTGTACAAAGAAAAGAAGAAGAAGAAAAAAATGCTGTACAGAGAAGAAATATCTATTTTCAGTTTTACTTTTGTATATAAACAGGACGCTGCCTGCCCAGTGAGTGACTTCAGTTGATATTTTTTTGTGTGGATACTGAAGATGTTTTTTCACTGCTCTGTGTGTCGTCCCTTGACTTGATCTTATTCTGTACCTTTTATACTCTTTTGCTTCACCACACCATTTTGATTCACCACACACACTTTTTTCAGTCACAATGAAATTCATATTGATTCGGTTTTTTTTTTTTCTTCTCTCATCTTGTTGTAAGACTCTGGCCTCAGACATTGTTTTTGATCTTTTGAGGGGTCAGTATGTTATTTAATTACAATTTCTTGTGCAGGTAATTTATGAGGCTTTTAACTTATGTAGTTTGTATGCTGTATAAAAGCATTTCCTTATGCCATTACAGGATCTAGCCATGAGACACGCTCTGAACAGAAACGGCAGTCACCTCTTATTTCAGCTTTCCGTTTACTTGCATCTAGCTCTTCATATTCCTTATACTAGGAGGTTAGTTTTGAGCAGATTGTTCTGGTTTTGTTGCACAAATCTCACATTTTGAAAGGAAATCTCAATGCTAATTAGTTGTTACTACTAAAAAATCCGAAATTGGACAAAATTGAAAGCATCTGGTACTGTGGTATAATGCGTTTATGACTTCTTTTTTTTTTTTTGTATAACAGAAAGTTAATGGAGATGTAGCATTCTGTCCACCTTAAGACCGTCAGGGACACCAAAATGACATTATGAACAAATTGGCTTTACTTTAAAAGCCAAGCACTGAGTTGAATGCTGAGGGTAGAATTGGCCCTAGCTTGGTCATTTTAAACATCCATGGCCGCTGCTTGTTCTGACCATAAGCCTTCATTTCTTCAGGATATCCAAATTAAATTGTCACTGGAATATTGTTCTGAACCACCTGTTACAATGATGCATCAGTTTACCTCATTTGGTCACCACATCTTGAACATATTCAACCTGTAGAGCCCCCATGTGGTCAGAAATGTTAACACAGGCATATTAAAGAACATCCAGCTGGCCCTGGTTGCTGGGGCGAGTTTAAACACGCTTTGTATTCAGCACAGATACCTAATGTCTCTTCCACTGGTTTAAGTTAACAGATAAGTGTTGCTCTTTGAGGCTGTGGTCATAGTCAGTGAAAGTTCTCTAAAGGGATAAAGGGGGATTGTTTTCACCATTTTTTTCTTTGCTTGAAGACTAATGAAATCAACTGTACTGTTTTTTTTTGGTTTTTTTTTTTTTGTTTTTTGTTCTTTTTCCCCATGCTATATACAGGCTGAATGGGCTACTGGAAGAAACCTGCAGAATCATATGAAAACAGAATTATATATGAAAGTTCTTATGTGACATGTAATATATGGGGCAAAAATATGCAAATCAGTTCTCATTCATGTTATTAATCCAGTGCCCTGAGTTTGCATTAGCAAGTCATTGAAAGGGAGTTATGATTTCAAACAGCACATGGACTGGTGGAAACAACTAAAGCCATGTGAAGTCGTGTAAGTGGAAGAAAAACTTTTAATTACTAAAAATGTGTAACTATTCTTTTTAGGGTCCTTGAAATGTCTGCAGCTCACAGCTACGTCATCTTCACACCTCACCCCTTCATATGAAATTGAATTTATTTATTTTATCTATATATTATATTTTTACTATTTGGTTGACATTTATGCTTTACTGTTGTCTGTCTTCGAACATTTATTTCCTTATTAATTATTTAAAGAGCTCTTGTCACTTGCTTAGCATTGTAACAAGTATCTTTTTTTAATTTGTCCTTGTGTCTCTTGTTCTCTCATATTGATCTGTGTCTGTGCTGTACCAGATGCTTGAGGCATTAATTCCATCTCCAGAATCTTTCATGCTGTCAGATTTGACTTTTTTGTTGCAATTAAACACTTAAACAATGAATGCCAGTTGAGTGTGGGTATACTCCGGCTCCATTGAGAGAGAACTTATACAAGAGCCCCTCGTAAAACTAGAGAGGCTGCAGTTCACTGTGGTCTGGACACTGGCTATAGTTATGGCATACATTCATACATGTAAACCATATAGACACGCTGAGCCTGATTAAGGTCATCACACATGCACTGAGGAGCCACAAACTGATCTCAACCGCCTTCTAGATGAGATTACACTTAATTTAAGCCATGATGAGTTAGTCAGTATCGGATTTCAGCTAGAGGCCATGCAATTTATTTATCTATCCCACCTCCTATATCCTATAAGAATGGCCAAGCACATAGTCACATTCTACAAGCTCCCACATTTGGAGAATATGTACTCAATGGCCCCTGGGTTTGTACTTCACTTTCACTATTTTCAGATTCGAAACAGAGTCGTACCACTAGACGAGGGAGTCGCCCCATTTTAGCTGTACCAGTAAGACTGGCAAGCAAGAGTTCTCTCTGCCTTAAATCCTTGTATTATTTTATGGTACATTATGAGAGAAATCATTATGTATATCAAGCCACTATTGGTTTGTACAAAATATCAAATTATTTATTTGATTTGAAATACATTGTTTACCTAATGAATGTTACCTGTTTATGTAGAGAGCGGTTTAGCTGTAATAAAAATAAATCCAACTATACATACACATTTCTGTCTTTATTCTATATTCTGGTCTCAATTTTCCTGGCTTGGTTGAGGTTCAGAGTTTCCATCCCAAGCAAAGTGTAATTTGCAAACAAATTGGAAAGTCATTGATGAATAAACACAATTGCACCTTTCAGAATGAACGTCTACAAAACCCTAGAAATTTCAGAAACATTCACAGGAACAACACTTTGTTGATCATAGTAAACAAACATGAGTCAATTATTTTGACTCATCGTTGTCTGCAAGCCCCAGTTGTTAATTTTTTTTCAAGCAAAGTAATTCCCAGTTGTAATAAAAGGTTTCATTAATGAGTATCTCATTTAAAGTGGAGCCATTGATCACAAGCACAGTGTTCTGATACGCTGTTCTGCAGATCATTTTCTCGTTCATGTAAACAGACCTTTCAAACTGAATGACCTCCACACTGAATACTTCTCGTTTATCTTCATACACTTTAAGATCTAATGCCATTATCAGGATCTTGCTCCAATTACAGTAAGATAGTTATTTAAATACAGCAGAATCACCAAGCAATCCATGCATGTCGACAACAAGGGGCAGCTGGTGGCCTGGGGTTTAGGGAGTTGCCCCTTAAATCAGAAGCAACTGCTTCACTTGGTAAAATGAAAGTCACAGTAAAAGAGGATAAATAAAGGGAGAATCAAAATAATAGAAATCCAGCACAGTTGAGTGAAAACAAAACTAATGCATCATTTAAGCTATGTGGGAGATCTAGGTGATCTAAAGACCTGAAAGGTTACAACACCATCAGCAAGAAGCTTTGGCAAAGGGAGAAATATAAAATGACCATCCATTGCCTTCAATCGGGAGCTCTTTGCAGTATCTTGCCTGAGGATAAGAAGGCACATGTACAGCAAGAGCAGATCTTAGGCATATGCGACTTTGAGGCGGGCCCCAGCTCGGAATCCTGTCAGCACCCACCCATCCCGGAGCGACCGTGAGAGGGCCCCCCACACAACATAATTTTTTATTTCTTCCATTTCCGAATAATCGCACCAACAGTTTTCACCTTCTCACCAAGCTTCTTGCTGATGGTCTTGTAACCCATTGCTTGGACATCCCTTTGGTCTTACCCACAGTGGTGGAAAGGTTGGAATGGAAGAAACTGATTCTGTGGACAGGTGCATTTTATACACATAACGAGTTAAGATCAGGAGTCTCTGTAATTGATAGATTGATTGTAATTAGTGTGCAACATGGACACACAGCCAGTCTGTAAGAGCCAGAAGTGTCTGGGTTTGGGGATCACATACTATTATCACTCAATGAAATGCAAATCAATTTATAACATTTATTTTTGTTTCAAACGGTGATTGTGATGTTTAGGTGATTTTTGTGATACACTGGATATCCCCCAAGGCATCAGTTAATCTCCCTGTTTCCTTTAGTTTTTTGTTAAGTATCCCTTAAATGTTCTGACACTGCACTTGGAGCTAAAGCTCTATTCTTAATGCTTTCATTCTCTGTGATTTCAGCTTGTTTTGCGGATGTCATGTCTCCATGCTGAGGACACGGAGAAGGATTGATTTTAGGAGCTATGATTAATGTGTTAACTGGATGATTTCTTACCTATTTTCTGCCTGTGTACCAGAATGATTAGCTGTCTCTTTTCATTTAACGCTTCTGTTGCTTTGTTCATGGATCTTGGCTATCAAAGAGAAAGAAAGAAATGCCAATGATTATTCACCCGAAAAAGACTTATTGACAGTCAGCTACACCACAACAAAACAAACCACTACATTTTTACTAATAATTACTATTGTAATTACTATTGTAAGTTTCTTCTCTTTTTTTATTATTTATGCTTTCTGCCAGTAGAGTTGTGTAGTAACTGAATACTACTCAGTACAACCAATCTGAATTACTTGTAATCAACATACTATAATTAGGTGTTATTAGATTACAATTATTGTTTTTTTATGATTACATGTTTTATTAGATACCCATAAACTACTATAATAAACTGTTATATACATAGTTATATTAGTTGGGTTAATAGTTAAATTCAAATCCTAAAGTGTAATTCCACTGGCTTCTAATTCCAATCATTCCAATAACTTCTAAAATGTATCAGTAAGAGGTAAATAAATAATTCAGAGTGGTTTGATGTGAAATGGTTAACAGCAGTGGAGTTCAGAACCACATATTTGAAGCATAAAATGGCTCCAAAATCTCCTTCACAAAAAAGTCCCTCTGGTTATGAATGTGTCACCTGCTCAAGACAATGTGAAGTGAAAGTGACAACCTGGTCATACATGAACACACCACAGCATACAGCGCGAACAGCACGAAATTCATCCTCTGCCTTTAACCTTTTCACCAAGTGAAGCAGGGGGCAGCTACGAACACAGCAGGTAGCAGTGTGTGGGGATGGTACCTCGCTCAGAGTACCTCAATGTTTTAAAGTAGTTTTGAGATGGTGGTGTTTTTACGTATTTTTAAACCCATTCCTGTTGGGAAGGTCCTTTGCAGGGTCTGGTTAGGTAATATAGTCCACAATTGAAACAATTTTACAGATGTACAACTACTTCACCACTATCAGCATCAGTTCAAAAGACACCTGTAGATTCATTGGTCATGTTGGATTGTAAGTAAAACAGTAAGATTTGCACTGTGCACACACCAGTCCGTGGTTTCTGTCACCACTACTGTAAAGACATTTCAATATAATAATCGAATTCTGCTGGTGTGATGGAGGTACTTTGATACTTTGAACACAAAAAGGTGCCACATGTGAAGATATTCTCAACAACCAGCTGCATTCCAAACATCCTACCACCACAATAAATAACACAAAAAGTACTGGAAGTTCAGTAAAGTAGTTTGTGAAGTGTAAAGTATGTGTCTTTTGGGGTGCCTCAAGAACAGCACAACACTAAATAAAATGATACGGTGTGAAAGTAATGAAAGCTGCTGCAGATCTGTGTTTAGGCTTTGAGGGCAACACTATATGCTCAGAAAAGTAAACTGGGACATATTGGGGCAACTGGTGGTTTGGGAGTTGCCCCTGTGATCATAAGGTTGTGGGTTTGAATCACAGGACTGCTAATAGCACCACAGAGTAACATACTGTCCCCACACACTTTTCCCCAGGTGCTGCATCACTGGCTGCTCACTGTTCACGTACTCAATGGGTTAAAAACAAAGAAAGAATTTTCACTGTGCTGTGGTCATATGGGATATATAGGCGTATTGGAACGTCGTTTATCTTGATAAACATTACTTTGTCTTGCTTTAGTCAGAAAGAGTTTTGCAAAAGCAATTACACATTATCCTGTGTGTGATCATATGGTTTTGTGAGGGCCACTCTGGCCAGTGGAGCCTGTCGGAGTTGTCTGGCCAATCCTGTCTCTGTGGGCGTGTTGTGGAGGGGCGCTGGGGTTTTGTACTGATGAGTATGGCGCAAAGCGCGCGGGTGAACTGAAGGTACTGGAGTTTCTCTTGCGCCCTGGACTCTCCCTACCGCGCACTGGATTCTCTCTCTTTCTCTCTCTCTCTCTCTTTTGCGCCCTGGATTCCCTCTCTCCTGCGCCCTGGACTCTATCTCTCGCTCCCTGGTCCATCATGACCGAGAGGAACTGCAGCCTGTCCAACAGGAGCGCGCTGGAGCACTTGCGGGTCGGTAACCCCGAGGACATCGACGTGACGGCTGACAGGAGCCCTGCGCTCCGGATAACCATCTCCGTCATCTACTCGGTGGTCTGCGCGGTGGGCTTGTCCGGGAACCTGCTGGTGTTCTTCCTGATGCGCGCCAGGCGCAGCCGGAGGGGCTCAGACATGAACTTCTTCATCTCCAACCTGGCCCTCACGGACTGCCAGTTCGTCCTGACGCTGCCGTTCTGGGCGGTGGACACGGCCCGGGACTTCAGCTGGCCGTTTGGAGATGCCATGTGCCGCATCGTGCTGTCCGTGACCGTGATGAACATGTACGCCTCTGTCTTCTTCCTCACCGCCATGAGCATTACGCGCTACTTCTCCGTGGTCTCCTCTAATGGGCGGCGCCGGTCTCGCGCGGTCCGGTGGTCGTGCGTGGCTCTTTGGCTCCTGGCAACTGCGGCCACGGCTCCGACCACCCTTTTCTCAGCTGTGACGGAGGTCGCGGGCGAGAAACTATGCCTCCTTAAGTTTCCCGCGGGGCAGTACTGGCTGGCCTTGTACCACATTCAGAAGATCCTGTTGGCCTTCGTACTGCCCATGATCCTCCTCTCCGGCTCATACCTGCTGCTGCTGCGCTTCGTTAGGAGGAGAAGCATGAGGAAGCCGTGCGTCACCAAAACCGTCACTGTCCTCGTGCTGACCTTCTTCCTCTGCTGGATGCCCAACCAGGCCATAACCTTCTGGGGCGTCCTGGTCAAGCTGAATATGATCTCCTGGGACGAGGCGTACTACACCGTCCACACGTACGTGTTCCCCGCCACCGTGTGCCTGGCCCACACCAACAGCTGCCTGAACCCTTTCATCTACTGCCTCATGAGGAGGGAGTTCAGGAGGAAGCTGAAGAGCTGCATGATGAAGATTGCGCCTTGTTTACTGGAGAGCGCCAGAGACCTGAGAGACATCTCACCTCAGAACGCAGCCAGATAAGAGACTGGGCCTCACTTCAGTCATTTCAACCGATCAGGAGTCTAAACTGACCTCCTATATCTCCTCCACTGAGGATTGACCACCAGCAGGACCACCAAGGTTAAGCCCTAATGCTTGTGCTTCCTAAAGGGAATGGTCTTAATAGTTACCATTACATTACGTTCATTTGCCAGATGCTTCTATCAAAAACACCTTACAATACGAGGAAACGCGTTTCAGGACAGTGTAAGAAACAGAGGAGAGTCCTGGGTGCTAAATCTTTAAGTAGGGAGTAATGAAAGATAGCTAGTACCAGGGGCGTAGCAGCCAATTTAAAAGTGTGTGTGTGTGTCTGTGTGTGGGTGGGTGGAGGGGAGGGGGGCAGTATGGTGATGTGACCCAAGGGTCTTCATACAGTATAATAAATTCTAAATAGAAGAACAATGGGGCATTTTACAGCACCAAAGTGGCAATCTGAGGAACAT
>JBBPDH010000018.1:2760671-2779411 GCA_037974565.1 Clupeocharax schoutedeni
TGAAGGAGCATGTGAGGTGTGCAGTGTGTTTGGTAAGATGAAGACGCTGGTAACTCCTGTATTAAGAGGGTGGAGGAGTGTGATGTGAAGGAGCATGTGAGGTGTGCAGTGTGTTTGGTGGGACGAAGAAATTGGTAAATTATGTAAATTATTATAAAGAGGGTGAAGGGGTGCGTGTGGTGTGCTTGGTGAGACGGAGAGATAGGTAAATCCTGAATAAAGAGGGCGAAGCAGTGGGTTTGGAGAGAAGTTGGTAAATCCTCTATAAAAAGGGGGCGGGTGGTGTACTCGAAGTCTCTCTTGTTTGTGTGAAGTCACGTGGTACAGGCGCTGTAATTGCGCGTCACCAGAGAGAGCCCTCTTCACTGTGTCTGAATGAAATCGGAGCTGGCGATGCCTGGATTTGATTTTCCAGCTATTTTTATTGTTTAATCCGTGAATGGCGCCTAAACAGGACCCTAAACCTAAATTTCAAGAAGGTAAGAGAGCGTGTATGGTGCAGATTGCAGGAAGAAGATAGTTTCTGTGTTTGTTTTGATGGAGCAGCACAATGGCGCGCAGAGGAGCTGCAGCACATTTACACCAAAACAACACTTTTATTATCAGACAGCACCGTGAACACTACCTTTACTCGATTCTCTTGTAAACTTTATTACACATTAGGTTTAAACACACCGATTAATGTTAATAGCACCTCGAGTTTGACTGTCAATACAGCCAAGCTTAATATTAGCCACACAGCTAGCAAGCTAAACACCATATTTATTAACTTTACACTCGAAAGTGTGCCCTTTATTCAGCGCTATAGCTGAATAACTCGTTATTTATATTAATGTATAGAACTGTTACTTAACTTCCTGACTTTTTATGGTTGTTAATATTGCTTTTATATATGTAATATTTGCGGCAGCCAGCTTGTAAAATATTGATGACAGTCTGTTTATGTCGGAGGTGTTAATTGTGATGACGTCTTTGTCATGTAGTAGTCTTTCTGTGGTCTTTGTTGAAATATCACCCTTTTAAATGTGTTTTGGTCAGTTTTATTTCATACCAACCTATGGTTGTTATTGTATTATAAGAATATTTGTTTGATATGGAATGTTAATATGGAGCATGATCTGGCCAATGTTAAGGTTTGTTGTTGTTTTTTTCCCCCCAGGTGAACGAGTGCTGTGTTTTCATGGGCCATTGTTATACGAAGCTAAGGTGACTGTTTCTTAATAAATATGCTGATATCTAGACTGATAATGAAAGCCTATGGCCTCCGAGTGCCCTTCTTCAAAAGTGATCAATAGCTAGATCACATTTTTAAATTATGGACTATAATTTGTTTTGTAATCAAGCATGTAAGCATCAAGCATCCCTGATCAAATATGCCTTTTACTCTTTCTCTCTTGTTCATGTTAAAAAATAATTTTTTTAATGTTTTACATCCTGTGATCAGATCCACTGTTCAAAACAACAGTGTTGTATTTGCTTAATTTTCACCAACATTAAGTTGCTGGTGTGTTTATTTTCTGCAGAGTCATATTTGAATCTTTTTCCATAATTGTGTTTTATCGCAACTTAACACTGAAATTGTCACACAAAAAAATCATTGTTTTTACAATGAAAACAGATAAACAGGTAGCGGTATCAGAGGAAGAGGGAATTGATGTCTTGAATAGCAACAGCAACAAGGTTATAATTTTTGTCACTACTGAGAATCGAGAGCTTAATAAACAGCATGAAAGCATCCATCAACTCGTATGAGCTCTGATGTGAAAGACATTTTCAAAATTTGCATATTAAATTGCCATTTAGTGTAAAAAATTATTTTGCTTCTATTGCAAATTTAAACTGTCCCAGATATGGAAATTTGATTTTGAACAAAAAAGAAACTTTTCCTCATTTTTTTCCAAAATTGCTTATTATCCCTGTCCTATAATGATATTTGTTACAGTGATGTTAGCAAATGTTGGTGATAAATTTTTTTTATAAATGTACAGTGCAATAATAAATACAAAAAACTTTGATCCATTCTATTTTGAATACATAATACACATTTTCACATAAACAAGTAATGCTCAGACAGTTCCAGCTCTAGGTAGCTGCTAGTTTATTTGGGAAAGTGTACCCTAACATTAACAGTAAGCCTGTTTTGTCTTTGGTCTTCATAGAAGGAGCTTGAGGCCGCAGTTCTTAGAGATTTGGACTTCATTTAAACCTTTTTCTTTACAGTGTGTGAAAATCAATATCAAG
Organism: Clupeocharax schoutedeni; assembly: GCA_037974565.1. NCBI lineage: Eukaryota > Metazoa > Chordata > Actinopteri > Characiformes > Alestidae > Clupeocharax > Clupeocharax schoutedeni. Next base: position 2,762,913 of record JBBPDH010000018.1, read on the forward strand.
GACAAGCAAGTGAAATACTTCATTCATTACAGTGGATGGAATAAAAAGTAAGTTTTTGTAGTTTATAATATATACAAATGTGTTGTAATACACTTGTGTATTGTGCAATACAAAATGCTTTGCAAATCTTGTGTCCTGGTTTTAGCTGGGACGAATGGGTTCCTGAAAGCCGTGTGCTCAAATATGTGGACAGTAATCTGCAGAAACAGAAAGAGCTTCAGAGGGCAAATCAGTAAGTGTTACTGGTTTTTTTTGCTGTAATTTCTGTAGCAACTTTAATCACTAATTTGCTTTAATGCACAAAATTCCCTGTCTGAAATAAGAGTGATGCCACGCATTCAAGCCCTTTTGATTTTTTAATAGAGACCATTATGTTGAGGGAAGGATGAGGGGAGTCGCACCAAGCAAGAAGATAGCTGCTGTGCAGCAAAAAAACGTTGATGTGTGAGTTCACCTTAATTTTGTTCTCTCTTGATATGCACTCCTATATCCCAGACACGCTTGGACATCTGATTATGTTTAACTGAGTTTCAGCTTTTTTTCAGCATAAAAATTCCTCAAATTTAAACACAAAGGTTAATAGAGGTTTTCTAATCTAAATCTTCATTCCTTTTCAGGAAAACAAAAAAGAACAAACAAAAGAGTAAGTACCTATGTGTTCCTTTGTAGTTGTTGAAATTCTGTGTAGTTTGCTGTACGGAGAATATAGACAGTATGTGTCCAAAGATCAGTGAAGCTCAGTGAATTCAGTTACTTATAGGCCCACCCATTGCTGACACACCCATTACTGTAAATAGTAAGTAGAATATTCTGGAACAGCCACAAGGTCTCCATCCTAAGGTTGATTAGAGAGATATGTAACACTAGTGTTGTCTAGATTCTCTAAATGAGCTCAATCCAGAAGTTTTGCAGAGTTAACGAACCAGAACTTATCATCTGATATCAACCCCTCACATAACCAATGTTCTTGTGGCTGAGAGCGATCACATCCTCACAGCAATATAACAGCAGTTCACCATTACAGAAGCTTTCATATTACACAACAATGTTAAAACCTCTGTAGAAACGGTTACTGCAGCACAAAGAGGGCAAACAACCAGTTAATATCTTTTGGAAGCAATCTGTGGGAATTTACATTTCTTTGGGGCATGTAGTATAGACATCATTTTGATATTACATAATCGTAATGATTAGTAAAGGTTCTCTGTTAAGGCTGATGTGGTCTTTTCTAGCACCAGGGGCTGGGGAGGGCACCAGTACAGGAGAGATGCCTCACCCCCCGCGCAAGAAGAGGGCGCGTGTTGACCCAACCGTGGAGAGTGTATGTAAATCATTCTTCTTCAGTCGTATTTTTTTCACAATAATGACTTTTGGACTTTTGAAGTATTGTGGATGACACTTAGCCACGTGTTTATTTTTTATACAGTACTGTGCAAAAGTCAGCGACCACACTTTCCATTCATTTAATTTCCATTCATTTATAAAATGACAGGAAGAGGAAGAGAAGATGTTTTTGAGAAAAAGAAGTAGACTGGCCATCTGAGATACAGATTATGGTTTGATGGATTCATGCATGAAGATTTTGTGTTAGGATTACTTAAATCTTGAGAAGCATAAAATTCAAGCAACTTTGGAGATATTTACAAGAAGCATGGAGAACTGCTTTTTACAATTTATTTTAAACTTAAAGCGAGTATCCTGAAATTAATTGAAGTTGTGAAAAGGATTGTTAAGGCTACTTTTTAAATTATGACTTGAAATTAAATGAAAAAGTTGTCTGTGTGCCTAAATGTTTTTAAAACATTATAATAGTAAATACATTTTGAGTATTTATTTGCCAACTGAGATGAAACTCACTCTGTCATTTAATGGGAATTTGGTGCAGGAGGAGACATTTATCAATCGGGTGGAAGTAAAGGTGAAAATTCCTGAGGAGTTAAAACCATGGCTTGTAGATGACTGGGACCTGATCACCAGACAAAAGCAGGTGACCACCTCTTAAACAGCTATATTTGAACGCAACTAATATTTTAAAATTCAGATATCAGTAGCAATACATTGGTTTAGTCCCAGGTTTGTCCCTCACTGGGCTGCGGACCACTGATGGGCCGCAAAGGCTTTTGATTGGCCGGCAATTGGTTATTTAACATAAACTAATGTGGCCAAGTGGGCTTTAATATTGAAAAGGTTGAGAACCTTTGGTTTAGTTTAGCCATTTATGCTAGAAATGTAACAAAACTGATTTGTGCATATTATACCGGATTAATTCTAGGGGGTGAGTTCTAGTGTCAAAATAAATAATTACGCAGCATATTTGTTTAAAAGTTTGACTAATTTTTTTTAATGTTGCAGCTTTTCCACCTGCCCGCAAAAAAGAATGTTGATGCTGTCCTGGAGGACTATGCAAATTACAAGAAATCAAGAGGAACGTGTGATAACAAGTATGTTCACTGGAGCATGTGTTAGTACATATATAATATCAGGTTATAAACTCAATTAACAAAACACACAGAATAAAATAGAGCTTAGATAAGTTAGCTGCAATGAATTTAACATTTTAAAGAAATAATGGCATTTTAATTCTTATTAAAGTAGAAGCTAAAAAGGGAAACATTCAAGTTTCTTTTTGTGAGGCGTAATTGAAAAAGGAAAATGGTAGAATAATGCTTGTTGTTAATGTAAGTATAATTTTACTTATTTTTATTTTGTATAATTTTATGTATAATTTTATTGTATGACCTCACTAAAGATTTGTCATTGACCTGTAAAATATACCTAATATGTGCTGTACCATTTAAATGATTTACAACTAAGATTTTCCTTTGTGACAAAATGCTCACTTTACTCAGGGAGTATGCTGTGAATGAAGTGGTCGCTGGTATCCGCGAGTACTTCAATGTTATGCTGGGCACGCAGCTCCTTTACAAGTTTGAGAGGCCACAGTATGCTGAGATCCTGGCGAACCATCCAGACACCTCTATGTCTCAGATTTATGGGGCACCACATCTGCTGAGGCTATTTGGTATGAACCACAATTTTTCTGTGTCTATGTGGAAAAGTATACATAAACTGTACTATGAAGCTTGATTTGTGGTTACTAGTCATGGTGAGGCGAGTAGGCACTGAAGGGGCAACATCTGCTCCTCCTATCCATAATCAAAACCTGGCAGTGCTTCTGTGAACTCTGCAGTCATTAAATGCTGCTGAATTACCATAGACATGGAGATCTGTCATGCGAGGTGTGTACATGCCTCTTTTTAAAAAAACCTGAATAAGAACCCTGGACTCTTCCTATAACTACGCAACTATAAAAGCACTGACTCTGCTGAGGTTCTGCCTTTATAATGAACACTGGATGCCACAGATATGGCAGTGGTTATAAACCAGCCTAATAAAATGTGAGGAAAGGGTACTGGAGGAAAAGCATTACAGTAATCCCACAACCCCACTTGCAATTTCTTGACAGAAAAAGGTATTTCTTGGCAGAAATGGTTATCCAGTACCAACTGGTCTGTGTCAAAAACGATATGCTCAGGAGATCAAATTCAATTGATAATTGTATGTAACAATCAAAGTAACAGACTGTGTTGCAATCAAACTCGTTTCCAGAATAGACGGGAGAGCTAAAGTTTGGAAAGGGTTACAGAGTCATTTCTAAGGCCCTGAGACTCTTTGCAAACAACAGTGAGAGCCATTATCTCCAAATAGAAAAAACTCCGAACAAGAATGCAGTGCCAACTTATTTGGGAGATCACATGATGTGGAACTGCTGGCTTCATTTGCCCCACACAAGGTCAACATTCATGGTTTCACCATTAGAAAGAGCAAAAATGGTATATATGGTAGAACCGTAAGCTTTTTGGACTAATATTCTGTGAACCATTTTTTTTTTGTTTGTTTTCGGAGGAGGGGTCTTGCTACATCAAGCATGAAGCTAACACAGCATACCACAAAAATAACATCATACCACCCAAACATGGTGGTGGTGGTGTAGTAGTGTGGGGATGCTTTGTTGCTTAAATGGACTTGCTGCTATTGATGGAATTTTTCTTTGGTCTGAGACTTGAAGCTTAAATGCAGTTGGGTAATGCTGCAGAGCAAAAAGGTTGTGAACTTGCCTGCTTCTGGAGAATCCTAATGAAAGTCCTGACTAGAACCTCATTGTGACGCTGTGGTGATTTTTAAAACTCTTCTGTTTCCTCATGTTTTCTGTCTCATTTTTGTGTGAGGATCTGAAAGTATTTAATATGATGAATGCAAAATAAAACATTGAACCTTTTATGTGTACTCAAGAATGGAAAAGTTTGCTGAAAAATAAACCATAACAACATGCATTACATATTGAATCGGAGAAAATGCCTGAGAAGCATGCACTTGACTATTGTTCGCATTCAAAGAAACACTCACTGTCAAGACCATTTGGGTCTTTTAGGTTCTGATTTGAGTCTCTTATGAATGACTGCACTAAACAGTTAATTTCTAAGGAATGCGTTAAGCCACAAGCATTTCTTCATATTCAAACCTTAAGTGCTTTAGTACAAAGTAGCAGAGAGCTAAATTCATTTGGAGAGTCCCTAAATAAGTTAAACTACAGATTAAGACTTGATTCTCACAATTAAGAACTTGCTGAAAAAAGAAATTAGTCAAACAGTGATGGTACTTTTCTGTGTTGGTATTTTTAGCTCATTTGTTTCATGTTGTTTGAATATGTGACAGTGAGAATTGGAGCTATGCTTGCATACACGCCGCTGGATGAGAAGAGTCTCGCACTACTGCTCAGCTACCTACAGGATTTCTTAAAGTAAGTACGGGTTAATATTTACCTTGTGAAACCCTCAGCAAGTCCTGTTTAAATGGGAATGTTTGGCACAGTGGAGCCTGGCGTGAAAATCAAATTAACCAGAGATGCAGAGTCTCGGAGAGTTAATTGAATATTGAGATAGAGGACCATCACTGACTACAAGAGTGTGAATGCAGTTACGTTAAGTGAAGGGCAAAGTCGGAGCACAGTGGATTTGGATAGGGATCCCCACTGCTGTTTAAGTGACATAATTAATAGCTGTTGGTTGTTTTAAAGTGGATGCGTACAGCCACAGATTATTGCACACAGTTATCACTTCTGTTTTACTTGCACCTACTAATAAATTCCCTTCCACTCAATTTTTATTTGTAAAAAATAATCAATTAAATTGCAGTAAAGTAGTACACATTTGTATATGGACAGAACTTGTGGTCAATTTTGCGTCTTACACATAAGAGACTGTAGATGTGTTCAGTGCTGATTTATGAACGCCTGTTTTAAATAATTGGTTTGGGGGTTTGATAAATATTCAACAGTGGCAGCAGGAAGAAGTGCTTTTCTGGAGTTATACTGACAATAAGGGTTACCTGAGGTTTCATCCTGTTCCTATGCATGAATATTTATAATATTAGTAGAGGGCAAATATCAAAACATTTCTATGAAACAGAGCAATTACATTTGGTAAATTTGTAAGAGAGTGACATACATTAAGTCAAAATAAAATCCTCCACTGAAATATCTCCTGCATGATCTGTTCAGAGTGATCAGCTGTGCACAAGTACTATAGACCAAGTCGTTCTTTTATATGAAATGTAGATGCTTTCTAAAGAACTTGCGCCATCAGGAGTTCATCTCTGCTATGATTGTTTGAAAAAAGTTTGTTCCAAACCCTTTTCTCAAAGCTATTGTACATCAATGTCTTAGTAAAGCACAATTCATGATGTAACATCTTGCTCACTGTTCAAACATTGATTTTTGGTTACATCGATGTGTTTCATAGTGCAGAAAGAAAAAATGTTAAGTTCTGTTCACTGCCTTTTTGCTTTAGACATCTCATTCTTACCTCCACTCTTACAAACAGTGACTTGGCAGGTCTCTCAGGAATGGCATGTGTCATTCTGGATGACTTTATATATCTTAACAGTTTAATTATTTTTGAAAAATCCAAACATCTAGTGCATGTAAAACAATTTAGTCATCAAAGTGTACAAATCCCATCTTTAATTGTGATGTGTCTGACGCAGGTATTTGGTAAAGAATTCATCCTCTATGTTCAACGCCAGTGACTATGAGGTTGCCCCACCAGAGTACCACCGCAAGGCTGTGTGAACACAAAGCCAGTGAGGATCTGTGCTGCTGGGTTTTCGCTGCTGAGTATTTTAAATTTTTTTTTGTTTTATCATTCTCAAGAGGCCCAATGTTGTGATCGCCACCTAAAGGTTTGTTTGACTAAAAGGTGAATTTACACAACATGCAACAGTCTTGTACTTATCTGTCACCATCATTGGATAGCGGCACATAACTGTCCCAATATTGTACAAATGTTTAGGTTCAAATAAAATTGATAAACACAAACTTTGACAAAGATGAATCATGTTAAAATAATGCCAACTTTGTTGTTTTGTTACATTTTTCTTTTGAATTTTTTAAATAAACTGTTTGGTGCACCTAATTGTTTTCAGTGACTGCTGTTTCATTGTGTACATAACAGTGAAAGCTTTTTCTGTAGAGTTTACAAAATTAAGATGCATTTAGCCATGATGGTGCTCACTGCTTAATATAGTGCTCACTATAGTGTAGTAGGTAATACCACTGCTCTCCACGCAACAGCTTGGGATTTGATTCCCTGCTTTGGCAAACCTTACATGCCACACTAGTAAGAATCCATGGGCATTTAACATGACTAACTTCTCTATGAATAACAGCCTCCACCAAATCCATTTACATTTACATTTACCTTTACATTTAATATTTCTTAGAAATGTCAATTTCTCTAAGGAAAAGTTTATTGGAAAAAAGAAAACTAAAGCTTTTAAAGTAAATAATTTATTGTGTGTGTGTAAGAGGTCATGAATGTAGTGAAAATAACTAGGGCAGTGTAGCCATGGGAACATTATCCTGGTATTTGTGAGTGTACCTGCTGTTTCATAAAGCACAAGCATTCAGTCAAGTGCCTTGCAAACCATCTTATGTAACAATAATGGTGTGAAGAATTCAGCTGCACTGTTAAAGACGAGACTTATTATTCTGCTCTAATGCTTATGATTTTATGTTTCATTCTTCGCAATTAACTGCCCACTGCTATGCACTCCATCCCTCCACACAACACACACACTGGTTTTGTACCCTGGAAATGAATGTTATTTTTGCTGTTACACTGCAAAGAACTGAACCGAATGAGCAGAGTGTGAATTACCTCTCCATATTTGTGGGGTACTGTTGTCATAACACCGCTAAGAACCCCCCCCCCCCAATTTTTTTTTTATTTTGGTCTTTTGGGGGGGTTCTGGGTCTGTATCAGGGGTTGGTGGTGGGGGGTGGCACGGATGGTTTAGTCCATTTTCATGGTTTACTCCATATTTTAAAGGGTAACCTGTGTGGTAGACTATTGACGGTTTATATACTGCAAACTCATGAGCAATATGTCCTGTCAATAGTTTTACATACACAATAGGCACAAAAGTATTGGGACGCCTGTACACTGGATGTATAGGACAATCTTAATGCTTCAGCATGCCCAGACGTTTTGGACGATGGCAAGCCTCCAATTTGTGAACACAGTTTGGGGAAGAACATTTTCTATTCCATCATGACTGCCCCAATGCACAAAGTAAGGACCTTTGGATGAGTTCAGTGGGGAAAAGCTTAACTGGCCCACACAGAGCCCTGAGCCATCCAACACCTTTAGGATAAACTGGAACGGAGATTGTGAGCCAGGCCTTCTAGCCAACATCAGTGCCAACCTCATAAATGCTGCACAGAATGAAATCATGTCGAAATCTTGTGTAAAGCCCTCCAAGAAGATTGGAAGCTGTTATAGCTGCAAAAGCGGACCAGCTTCATATTAAAGTCCATTCATTTGAAAGCAATGTCATTAGATTCCCCGTTGGTGTGATGGTCAGGCGTCCTAGTACTTTTGAGTATGTTGTGTAAGTGTAATTGTGTGTGGATTTCCTGCGGTTTTAAGTGGTGTGTGTGAGGCCTGACTCCAGGCAGTGTGTCAGAGGCCGCCCAGGCAGTTCTGCACCAAGTATCCAAAACAAACACTCAGCCTATTGTGTGTGAGTGTGTGTGTGCGTGTGTGTGTGTGTGTGTGTGTGTGTGTGTCAGGATCCACTGGGCAAATCATGTGAATCGACTTTTTTCCCTCTCCTCGACCTTCGCTCCGATTTGACACAGTGTCTGGCCGTGGTTACCTCGTTACTAGTTTATGGATATGCGTCAGGCGGCAGTGTTTCAAAGAAAAAGTTTGACACAAACTCCCTTTCGTCCCTTCTTGCTCCGAACGAGTGTGTCCTGTTGGACCGAGTGTTTTTCTGCTGCCCTGCCGCTATGAAGAGTCTGAAACAGCGTCTGAAGAAACACGAAATATCCACCAGTGTGAGTACTCCTTCCTGATAAAATCTTATCGTTTACTCTTGGGCACTGGCCATGAAGCCCAAAGTGACACAATTCATGCTGCTCGCTAACAGCTTCTGGTCGAGGTTTTGGGGGAGAAAACTGGGTGTGGACGACTCTTCCTTGGCCGTTTTAGGTTCAAATATCCCTGTAGTGTCTATAGGTATTCGCCCATATATGCTTTTAAACGATAAAAGTCGTTTCGGGGCTGTCTGACTCTGAATAGCCTGTAGCCACTCGGTTCGCAGGGTTGTTATCAGCACTCTGTCAGTGTTGTTATACTGCAGCCTGCAGCTCGTTTAACCTGTCTGAGATACCTGAGGCCATTCAGACACTTATAGTGGGTATTTGAGTTTCAGGTAAAAGCCCTAATAAAGCAGTTTCTTCATTGGAATTTGACGATGAACTGGCCCATAATACAGTAATCATTTAGTTTAATAAAGTGTAGTATAATATGACGTAATAAAATGTGCTATAATATATAGGATAGTATGGAACAGCATAATAAATTCTAGTATACAATTTACAATGTAATATATTGTATTATGTAGTATAATAAGTATATTGTATTTTATATTGTGTTATATAGTATAATAAAATGTAGTATGATATATAGTATAATGTAGTATTGTAACTATATAAAATATTGTATATTTTATACAATTTCACTTGTTATTAGATGCTTACATGAGAAATTTTATCAAGTGAAAATAATATTGAATAATCACAAAATCCTACAGTAAATATTAATGGTAAGTACAGTATATTAATGTGGTCCATGTAGAACCCCAGTATAACTTGTGGTTTTCATCAGAAACCTGGTTTGACTCAAACAATTAAATTCAATTAGGATCAACTGCTGATGGAATTTCACAAATCCAAGCAACAGCTGGAGAAACTGAGGAGAAACCTGGAACCGAACCTGTGTTTTCCTTACCAGCTCATAAATAACAAGCAAAACAAATCTTGATACTTTCTACTCCTTTCTTATTTGTTTGCATTTATTATAATGTTAACTTTACTAGCAGAAAGACACATCACACTCGTCACGTTCTGAGAAAAATGGATTTAAACAATTTGCATAGGTGCCTATATGTATATATAAAACACTATAGGCCAGAAGTTTGGGCCCACACTGATTTTTTACACCAAAATATTAGAAATACTTAAAACAAATATACTTTTTAAAATATATATATATATTTTGTAGTAACACAAAATTTAAATCTTAAAGCTTTAAACTATTGGTTCTGAAGAAGACATATCAGATCTGTCTTTAGTGCTTTGACATTAACTTCATGTAGGATCATGAAAATGAAACATATTACTCAGTTGTTCACCATCTCCCAATTCCTCCTGGTTTATCCGTCATTAGAAAATATGTTATTCTTCAACAGAATAATGATCCCGAGCATTCTTCAAAATTGTGCCAAAATTATATCTAGTCCAACGAAAGTCCAGTTTTGAGAATTATGTCTTGCCCTTTCCAGTCTCCAGATCTTTCATCCATTGAACTGCATGGCACAAGCTGGACAAACAAGTTCGAAATTAGCATCCAGCCCAGGAGACAGAAGTGTTTTCATGCTTGAAAAGGTGCTGGGAGGGTTTGGACACAAGTTATTTCCAGAAATTGCTGGAAAAGATGTGGCGGAGCTGTGCTGCTGTGATAAAGGCAAGGGGTGGTTATTTTGACCACTCAAGCTTTCACATCCATTAAATCGCACCTACAGTTCAAAACATATATTCTCTGCTCTAAACATCACTCTTTTGGTAAAATAACTGAAGAGGGTTACTTATCCCCACAGCTTCAGAACAGACTCTCTGTGTTTATAATGTGATACAGAATATATCGATCATATGTTTGTTGTGTCCCTTGACCTTGTATCTGTCCTGCATTCTCATGTTCTGTTGCTGTTTGCGTGTCACGGCAGGGCATGGAGTGGAGCAAATACGATGAGCGCCTTCTAAAAGCAGTGGAAAATGGCGATATTGACAAAGTTGCTGCCACGCTCAAGAAAGGAGCCGTCCCCACTAAACTGGATGCGGAAGGCTGCTCTGCGTGAGTGTTTCAGTCAGATGACCTCCACAAGCACAAGCACAAGCCTGTATATTCTTTCACCTTGCCCTCCTTGAATCAGTCTAACACATTCCGCCCAATCAGAATGAATGAATCACTGCCTGGACATGTTTACCACTCACTACTGAGGCACAAAAAGGGAGAGGAAGAGTGATGATACAGTTTCAAAATCACATTGAAAGTTCTCTGTGTTCTGTTTGTATTTGTGTGGTCAGTGTGTGAAAATAGGTGTTTCACTGTATTTGCATTTGCAGTTGGATCCTGAAAAGACATCTGTCTCCTGCAGTGCTAGATCTTCCTTTTGAATAAAGATGAAAATGACCAGCTATGGCCAGAGTGGGCATGTAGAGATGGGTTTTACTTTCACAACGTTGAGAGCCTTGAAACCCCTGAAGTTCACCATGTGTCGTCCTGTGCAGTCCGCGTCCTCTGAATTTGAAGTAGGGAATCTGTCATAGCTGGTTGTTAGAAGACAGTTGCCTTGCCTGCTGAAAATGCTGAGATGCTGCCATTGTTTCACTGAAGCACGAAGCATCCTCCTGCTTTAGCCCACACTTCTCCTCTGCAGTGCTGCGGTATCCAGCATCAGAGAAAACATTTAGTTGTAAAAGGTATAAAAAATCACTACCACTTGTAAGGATATGATTATTGATGCATAATAATCAACAAAACAGACCAGAGGTGTTTTTTGAGGAACACCACTGCTGTATGCTGTAAGCAGTCAAACTACATGACCTTATGAATCCACTTTCATCCGTACTGTGGAGATAAACACATGCCGATCTTAGGATCTAGATTTACACCATGGAGAGCAACTACGTTGGGCACAAAAGTGCTTTTGTTGTTTGTAATTGAGAACAACATTCAATGGCTTGTTCCTTTGTAAGTTCAACAGAATGGTCATGAACACATTATGAAACATTTTATTGTGGTTTCCGTCAATATAACAAGTCCTCTGTTTTGTAATAATTTAAAACTTATAAAGTTTACAAACATTTTACACAGGACTGTTGTTATTGTGAATAGGGATGTAAAAACGCATTGATGCATTGTTGTTAGACTGATCTGAAGTTAGTAAATTGTGATAATAATGATATTGTTTTGGATTGTTATAATCTTGATTTAAAAAATAGATTAAAATTGCATTTTATAAAATTATATTAAAATGTTAGAACATTTATAAAGTGAATGCATGCGCAAATTTAAAGCCACTTTTCAAGCCATTTCCGAATTTAAAAATTTCTTCCAAAAGCTTGCTCTATCATATAAGCAGTTTGTAAGCACTTTCTTCTCTCCATTAAGCTTTTAAGTAAGAATGTGCCAAATCTTCACATTTTTAATTAAAACTTAAGATTTAATGATGCATCGAATTCAAGCAGACTGTTTGTGGTTAGTACTTTAGGACTCACTATGAAATGTGTGGTGGTGGAGTGTCAGGTGATATGTTTCAGTGAATTAGGTACAGCATAGATAAGATTCGAAACAAAGGGTTAATGGCAATTAATACATGCTATGGGCAAATGCCAGCAGCAACACAAAGATGCTTTAAGACTTATCTGTGAGCTCCTGTTCAGGACACTTTGAGTAAACCTTTATGAACAATGGCTCACTCAGACAGTGGACTGGCCTGATCTTCACAGAACCCCACTATTGAAGGGATCTGTTGGTAAAGGGGTAGGGAAGAGAGCTGAGTGCTCTGTGAGGCAGGTGCACTAAGTAGTTGTTTGATCTTCAGGGAGAAAATGGAAAAAAATAAAGCTATTAGTTCTTAGCCTCTTTTTCTTGAACAGTTGGAGGTTTGTAATGATTGGGTAGATGGATGCAGGTGTGCACAGAACAGCAAGGAGACACTATGTGTGTTTCTTCTATCTGTATATTAATCCATCTTTCACAGATTTTTCTTCATTCTGACATCACACACCCTCCCAAGACCCTGTACACCTTCTTTCTGTAAGGGCGGAGAGAAGACAAAAACCCAAATACTTCACAATATATAGTATTTACATTCATATGCAAATGTTTTTGTAAGTACATCCTCTAGAGAAAACACACTACTATACAGTTTAATTACAGTTAATTTTAAGTTTGTTAACGAAAACAAAACTCAACATAAAATTATGACTTTTTTATTATTTTTGATCATGCTTTGCAGAGGACATGTAACTTATTTCCAGTACTTTAGCAGTTAGTGTCCTAGTTCAGTGTTCTAATGATACCCAGGTAATACTCAGGAGAGCATGTTGTGATTTATCACAATATCAGTGTCATCTACAGTCATATCATGTCCACTGTTATGTTTCTGTCACAGAATGCTGTCATTAAAGTGATTTTTTGTCATTCAGCATTTCTGAATTCTGCCTTGTAGCACTTAACTGCTGCCCTGTAATGCTATATGCTATACATATTAAGCTGCTCTACCACTGACAGTAGTTATTAAAATCTTATTAATAACACACAAGCCAGTTTCCCTCTACTGGCATACAACAGATGAGAACAGGTGTATTTTATATTTCAGCTTTTGTTGTGTTACTGGTCCCATTGTGTAACATGAGATGAGAAAATGAGTTTGTAGGACACATGCCGGTTTATAGGTCATGACTGAATAATGAGCGAATTACTAAGCCACACCCCCACCCCAACCCCCACCACAGACAGCTTGTTTCCAACCTTTATGAACTTTTCTGTTTCAGAGCCAAATTCAGATGGTTAGAGAAGCTAGGACTGAGAAACACTGTTATCACATTTACAGCTTTAGAAAAAGGCTCATGTTACTTCAAGACATTGTGCAGTGTAAACATTTTTAGCATGCAAACATACAATACATGATTTTATTTTTAGGCTTTTTCAATGTTCATTGTTTACATTTTTTAAATAGTTTGAAAATGATACAGTGTGTCGCTGACATTGAGGAAGAAATGATCTGAAAATGATACAGTAGCTGAGATGTGTAATAGCTTTCTGTTTGCTTTCCTGTTTGCACTTTTGACACTGCGCCACTGAGAACGTGTACAAGCAGTGTGTTTTCCCAGGTCTCCTGAGGTCATTTATATTTCATTCTCAGAGCCGATAGCCCACGCTTATAATAAAACTTCTCCTGGGTTTTTTATGCCAAATCATCTGTCAAACGGACAAGAACAAACAGAACAAAGCTCCATCTGTTTTCAGGAAGCTTTACCCATTCACCAATTATTTCTTCACCAAATGTGTTTCTTGTCAGCTATGTTTGAGTTCATGAAGTTTTCTAATTTTCTGTTGAAGAGAAAGCCTGCTTTGTCTTTGTTCTTCTGCTGTTCAGGCCTTCTTTTAATTCACTTGTCAACATAAACAGTTAATACAGAAACATACTCAATCTGTTTTAATCATTAATTAAGTTAATAATTAATTGATTTAATGTATATTTAAGGCTATCTTTTATTCTCATTCTCTGAATGCAGATTTCACTTAGCAGCCAGCAAGGGGATGATAAACAGTGTCAACATTTTCCTTAGCCATGGTGTCAATCTGCATGCAACAGATGCTTCTGGTGAGGCCCATTCTGTGATTTTAAAGTATTTTTATTACCCTCGGAAGCAGAAAGCAAATCCGGCACTTCCTCTTGATGGTCGTATCCTGATATTGTTCTCTCGCTGTAGGTAAGACAGCACTGCAACTTTCTTCAGGAGGTGGTCATTCTGCGTGTGTGCAGAGACTGCTTCAGGTACTGCTGGCTTTACTTTTTCTTGCTTACAATCTCAGAAGGAAAAGGCCTGGATTTACAAATTATTTATGTGCTTTGTGTGCAGCAGAACCAGCCCAGCCTTTCCAAGGCCTGTTGAGCAAGACACAGTGCCACTTACTGCTGTGTTCTTTGTTCTGTGCCATGTTCTTCATATAGCTTTTGTTCACTACTGTGCTTCCGTCTCCTTTTGTTCCTTTACATAAAACACTTAGGGTGAGGCAGGGTTAGAGCAGCTTTTTGTTATGTTAGCAACAATGCCTCAGTGTACAGAAATAATAAAGCTTTTTTCCTGAGGGGAAAACTCTGTTCATGTCAGTCAATTAACATAAACTGTGCATTCGAACATGCAACCATGTGTTCCTTGTGTAGAATGTGTACTTATTTTCATTTAGAAAATCAATGTAATTTCTAAACTTTTGCATGTGACCAGAAGTTTCCATTACTTATTAGCTGCATGAGTCTCCAAGGAAAACGGAAGACTGTTTATATTTTGTGTAATGGAAAATGTGTGCAAATTTTGCCACACTATTGCTTTTTCTAATAAGAGAAACGTTTGATTAAAAAAAAAAGTTTTTAAATTCTTTAAAATGATTGTAAAATGATTGATTTTGATTTGCAGTGTAAAAGTCCTGTTGATAGCACTGATCTGCAAGGGAGAACAGCTCTACATGATGCAGGTGAGAGGAATATCATTTCTTAGATCTTATAAGAAACCAGAACCATTGTTATATAATAATATTAGTAAATATTTATTAGTAAATAAGGATCAGTCGGACAAACTCTAGAACAAATAGTTCAAATATTATCAGTAAAAATGTACCACCTAGGGCTTCTATGACCTGCCATATAGACCATTGATAACTGAGGAAAATCCAGTCTGACAGTCCAATGGTGAATTGGAGAATTCCAATATTCTGGCAGTGCATGAATTCAAATCAAGATGACCCAGCGATTCAAAGGAGCAACACTTAGACAAACTGTTCAAAGGGTATGAGCAAAAATGTATCTTGAAATGTTGTATTGAAGGATGTATTGACCCGATATTTTTTGCTGTTCTTTCCCAATGTGCCAAATTCCATAATAATCCATGGGAAAAAGATATAATTGGTTAAGTTTACAATATGATAATCATTACAATATGTATCATGGCCCATAATAATAATGTTCGTTAACTTCTTCTTTGTGTAATATTTCTTAATTTTGCAGCAGAGGTTTGAAAGCTACTAAGATGAACTAGTCTACCTGCTTTTTTAGCAAAATTATTCTTGTGAGTCTAGTGCACAGCTAAAGAAGCAAACGGGTACATACCGTATAGGGTAAAACTGTGTGAGTGGACCATTCCTGTAAGCTTTTGATCATGTTTTGTAAGTGATTTGCAGAAGGGTAGTCAGCTTAAACTGTCTGAATGACGAGTGGAAAATCAATGACGTGCAAATGAGCGATATATTGTTGTGATTTCTAGATGTAATCTTGCATACTAATTACCAGCAAGAGCAGCTGTCCAGTAGACTTGTAGATGTGCCCCTGATATCTCATTTCTCATGGGTGCAGTGGTGTGAAATCTACTCTAATGGAGATGATGAATACGTGCTTGAGTGATCTCCATTAGAGCTTCTGTAAACATAAACGTGTCCCTATGTACGAAAGAGACAGCCACCAAAAGCAGCACTTTAGGAAAGGTGGCAGACCTCCCTCGTATTTTGATTTTGCATAATTAAACAATTAAAGCCCTTAACAGACCAGACACACCTATCACTGAAATTCAGTCAATCAGATGCTTTTGTGTTCCAAACATCAGTAACTGGAAAATAGTGAAGCAGCATATTGTATGTTTTAAGATGTTTTTGATCTATTTTGTTAAACAACTAATACATTTTATTCACAAACAACCTGATGCAACCTTTTTTGAGAAATTAATTTAAATTTTCCTCAAGTGAGAAAATGTGATTATCTTATTAAATCGTATTCACATGTCTCAAATTTTAGTTTATAACCTTAATAGTTATTTTGTTTTGCATGGTGTAGCGTTATTAATAGTTACTGTACGTGATTAAGAAGTACCCACTTTGTTTTACCAAAATTATCATAATTTCTTTCAGCATCTGCAGGACACAGTACCATCATCAAAATGCTGTGTGACAGCGGTGCATCTGTCAGTGCCCTTGACTCAGTAAGTACAAAGCTTTTTGCTTCTTAATTGATGTTAATGTGAAAGTGACCATTTGTCATACGTGAACACACCACAGCACACAGTGTGAACAGCACGAAATTCAACTTCTGCATTT
>JBBPDH010000018.1:2779511-2796582 GCA_037974565.1 Clupeocharax schoutedeni
GAACACGGCGCCCGGGGAGCAGTGTGTGGGGACGGTACCTTGCTCAGGGTACCTCAGTGGTGCCTAGTGGCCTTGGGAATCAAACCCAGACTTTCTGGTCGCAGGGCGGATGCCTTAACCACTAGGCCATCCAACTGCCCCCATGTATGTGTGCTTATGTGGTCAAACACTGTTTTCTGATCCTCACGTAGTTCACTTATTCAAAACCAATTCAAAACCTGGTCCAATTCAAAACTACTCAATTCAGTGTACCCTACTGAAAGCAGGTTAGCACCCACTCTTACATGTTTTGTGCATTCTCAGGTATGAAACGACAGGAATATTATTAGCCTGGCCTCAGATGGTCTGTATGCCTTAGTTCTCAACTTCTTCTGATTTCCTGAGTGGTGTCTTGAATCACTTGGGTTATTTGAGATCCCTCTTTTAATTTGATGGCATTTTATGCATGTCCTTGTGACGTAAAGATCCATGGCTACTTCCAGTTTAAATTGATATTCTCACTGGCCATTTGGTCTCTGCTGAAATTGTTCAATGCTTTTATTTCTTCTTACCTGTTGCTGTCATCACTTTGCTTTGAAAGCCATATTTACCTGTTGCTGTCTTTGTAATATGGAGGCAGTGAAGTGAAACTACACCTTAGTCATGCATCTAGTAGTGACACCAGGTTTATAGTCAACACTGAAAAGCTAACAAGGGTGTATCCCCAGGCCTACACTAGTAACAGTTTAGTGGAACATCAAACAAGAACTAGGAACTGGAAAACTTAGTTCAGTAGTACTACAGTACTAAAATGAGAAATATTAGTAAAAAAAATAGCTGAAAGATAGAGGGCAAAAGCAAGAGTAAGTGAAGGGAGAAAGAGCTAACACTTGGATACTATGTCATGAGTCATGAGTGTTCAAACCAGGTTATTGTAATTTCAGACACATACTGCCATATACACTAAAAAATGTCCTTTCCGGACCATCTTGAAACACAAGAACAAAAGCAGAAACACCACAAAGACTACATAATTGACATTTGGGGTGTAAGTTGAATGCTTAAGACAGAACCGTTTAGTATTTGCATGAAGGAAGAAGTTCATGCATGTGTGTGTGGGTACAGTTTATGATTCAGGAATCTGATGGCCTGAGTGAAGAAACTGTTTCCCGTTCTGGCAGTGGAGGCCTGAAGAGGGTGTGTGTGGGGTGTGTAGGGTTATCCACAATGCTGTTGGATTTGTGGATGCAGCTTGTGGTGTAATTGGTGAGACCCAGAGAGACCCCAATGATCTTCTCAGCTGTCCTCACTATTTTCTTTAGGGTTTTTTGTACCAAGCTGTGATGCAGCTACAGAGAATGGTCCCTTTAGTTCCTCTGTAAAATGCGGAGAGGATTTGGAGATAGGTACGCTCTCCTCAGTCTGAACTAGAAGTAGTGTCTCTGCTGGGCCTTCTTGGACTTCTTGGTGCTATACAAACTTCACAGGGTGGGAAAGGCCAAAGAGGAAACCAACAAATGTGGTGCCATGACCCACATAGTGTGGTGGTAAAGTTGGAGAAGCTGTATCAATGACAGAGGCTTGAGGAGCTGAGTTCCAATAAGATGGAGCAGGGTCAGCAAGAACCAAAACCCAGAAATGTATCACTGCACAGATCACATGAATATATGTCTTCACTGTAAAACTTACAAGAAATGACAACAAAGAAGCAGCCACAGAGGTAGGGGAGGACAAGATAGAACAAAGAAAAAGAATAAAGAATGGCTAACCTTTCTGTGACAGTGAAAGGTCTGATCTTTATTAGTGTCAGCACTGCCTCCATAGACTGGGGCAGAACAACACACCCATTGATCCTGTTGGCACTGGTGGAGAGCCTGTAACATTCACAAGAGTGTGGGGTGTAGAGTAGGAGGTAGATTTGTGCCTCAGGACATCAAGTGGCACTGCCAGGATTGTGGCAACAAGGGACAAATCAGTAAAGAGTTGAGGAACTGAAGCATCAGAGGTGAGGTATGGGTTTTCAGTTAATCAGTTAAGCTGACACAGCAGTGAAGGCTACTGGTACTGCAATAGCAACAGTAATAGCAATAGCAAGTGACCATGCGATTATAGGGGCCAGAGCCATTTAAAGTGGAAGTAGAGACAGGAACTCCAGCTTAGGCAGCGTTCAGAGAAGCCACAGCAAGGAAGACAAGGAAGGAGTGGGTGTGGGGGACTCCAGGAAGAATGGCAAGACCTGCAGATAAGAAGTCAGTCTTGCTACTGATAAAAAAATTCAGTTAGGGTTTACCCTCTTCAGACCCAGCGATCTCATATGTGATTATTAGATTTTGACTTCCATGGTCCCTAAACATTATTTGACATCTAATGGTATCCACTGAGTTACTGATTAAACTGCACATATCAGTAATTTGTGCTAAAAAGCATATGCACACTCTAGGAATGTAACATAATATGAATAGCCTATATTATTCAAGATGAACTGATTCAGGGCTTTATCTACTGATATGAATACAGATGCTAAAGTGGACAGCATATTTCTTGCTTTTTGGTACAGGTCCTTCTGAAAGTTTTCTTATCAACAGGAAACAACTATTAACTTACAATACCTGTATACATTTTAATTTATTCTTTGTAGATGGTTTAAGAATAGAAACCCATTACCCTCACACAAGGACATCCTGTTCAAATATCCTGTTTTTGAATTGTATGCTGCTAGGTGAGAACAGCAAGGAGAAATGATAGATTTCTACAGGAGCAGGATTGGGCACCCCTTATTTACACACCAGTAAAACATTGATTAGAACATTAATTTCTTGGAGACTTTATATTTGGTCAAAATAGCCTATACATATTTCACTGACTTTATAATAAATTCTAACTTATTACAATGTTCCAAAAATACATGGTGTTAAATGATCTCCAGATTAGTGCCATTTTAATCTACAGTTTTTGTTTCACCGCTGCCCTCTTCTCTTACATGCTTACATTAGGGATGGTGGTGGCACAGTGGGTAGGATACTTGCCTCTAGACCAAGAGGTCATGGGTTCGAATCCTACCCCCAGCACACCACCATTGGGTTCCTGAGCAAGACCCTTAACCCCAAGTTGCTCCAGGGAGACTGTCCCCTGTAATTGGAAGTCGCTTTGGATAAAAGCGTCTGATAAATGCCGTAAATGTAAATGTAAAACATGCTGATGACAGGTCAGTTGCCTAGGGTAGAGATGGTGCCAGGATATATTCTAGAAAGAACGAAAGCTGATGGAGGACAACACTGTATGACACTCTGAGCAATGTTGTCCTGACAAACCTTGGGTCCTGGCATTCATGTGGATGCAGTACAATAGTGTACCCTGACAAACTGCAAATATTATTCAGAAATCATTTCAGAAACATGACAGAGACCAGAGTTGGTCTAAATCTCAGTCTGTTCTATCATCTGGAAACTAGATGTGCTGGACAAACTAGTCCAATCTAAGGAGGCACCACAACTTATAGGGGTTAAAAGATCTGCTGCTGTGTCTTTGCGCCAGATACCACAGCACACCTCTGAGTTCTTGCGGAGTCTTTATGTCTCGAGGAGTCACAGCTCTTTTGGTGGCAAAAGGGAGATCGACATAAAGTCTGTTAAGGACATTTTAGCGTCCATTGATGGGGGGGTCCTCGGTGTATGAGAAGGAGAGCGTTCAGACGAAACCATCAGTATTCCCTGGAATGCCTTTTTGCTTGATGAAATGTCACTGAGGGTAAAGACAGACTTTCTGATTGGAGTGACAAAAACAGGAGCACATAATAACAGTCCAGCAGTCTGCACAGATACAGAGGCGGATAGACAGTAATCTGAGTTTAGATGTACATACTGCATTCAGAGTAGACTGTGGATCAGTCTGGACTGTGTAGTGTAGCGGCTCCTTGTATGGAAAACACTAGCAAACACTATCACTTTCCAGCATCTTTACAAATGTAATAATGACAATAATCATATTTATTCCTAAGGATGGTCGGCCTCCATTGTTGTTAGCAGCACAGATGTCTCACCCCCGAGCTTGCCAGCAACTGCTTCTCTGTGGATCGTCCACCACCCTCCGAGACAAACAAAATAAGTGTGTTTCCTTTTTTTCTACATTTGTAAGTCAGATCTACAATTGTGCTCTGTAGAGAGACTAATTATGTAATTGAGAGCATAGTAAATGCATATAGGCTACTACTATAGTTCAAAAACTACTGTAACAGTTGTATACAGGGATTGACATAAGTAGTACGCAAGCCAGCATAGACACAAGTGGTACGCAAAATGCGCACCAGTTTTCAGTCTTCACAGCACAAATGCGTACCTAATTTGTGACTTCATACTGCGTGCAAAAAAAGTGTGGAAATATGTTAATAATTTCTCATTTCTATAGTATTACACAAACAGTGAAGGTCAGCTGCTTGAGCCTTTGTATCAGTGCATTTAGAGTGAAGAACAGCATCTGAACTACTCACTTTGCAGCTGAAAAAAACATAAAGCACTGAAGGAAACCATTTATAAGTGGAATGTCTGTTTTTATGAAATCATTCTTTAAGGGCTTTCTGAGGGTAAATAGTTTAAGGTCAGGGTATCCTTGTCAGGTTTGCTCCTGAATGAGAGAACTGGGCTGCTGAGTACTCTATGAGCATGTTCAATCTCCACGATAATGTCTTTTTCTCTGTATGTCTGTATGTATGTGTGTAGGACTGCATTCATCTTGGCTTGTGAGCACCCTTGTCGTGAAGTAGTGGAAGTCTTGCTGAAGAATAAAGCAGATGTTACTGCTGTGGACATATATGGCCATGACCCTTACTATTATGCCCGGCTTAGTGATGACCAGGCCTTGATTATAATGGTTAAACAAGCCTTGGAGGCAGCCAGCAAGGGTGAGTCATTTGTCCAAAGCTAGAAGCATCTTTGATTTGGGGAACAAAAGTTATGACATGTGTGTGTGTGGGGGGGGCATCTTATTCTAACCCTGACTATCCACTAGTATTGAACGGTAGTCTTTATCATACCCTACCCTCACTCCTTGTAAGTGTCAGTGGAACATATCAGAGCATAGAGAATTTATTGAAGACTTTAATCACGTTTTCACAGCAGCCTTAAGGCATGCCAGAGGCATCAAAGCATAGTCTGAAGGTTTTAGAAGTGCCTGTGGCCTTTAATGCTTTGATTTCTCATTGTGTAAAAGTGCATCAGCTGAAAAGAAATCAATTGTTGGAGATGAAGACTAATCACTCCTCAGTACAGATGACCTAGTGTTTGTCCTCCACTGAGGCTGTTCTGAGTGCTGGTTATTTTACCACCATATGAAAAAGAAGCTGCAAACACAGATTAAATGAATTGTTTATGAGTCTTGATTTGATGATCATAAACACTGCGTGGATGACTATGTGCAGTAAAATGCACACACAGTGCATGTGGCAAATAAAGTAGGAAAACACCTCAAACTGTTCTAGATATTAATTAAAAGCACAAAACATTGGCTGATTGAACACATTGCTGTCTTTTTCTGTCTACAGCTCAAGAGGCTGCAAAAACTGCTCACAAAATACAGCCGCAGGTAAGAATTAATGTCAGATGTCAGAGATTCACACTCTGTGAGCACATACATAGATTATTTAATGATGTTACACAGTCCAGTTAGATATAGGAGATGCTTACCTTGCCCCCCAGGGATCTTCATCTCCCAGATGTAAATAGCTTGCTTGTCATACCAAGTGCTTGTATCAGTTAATCTTACTGCCACCTAGAGGTCTCTCTGCTTGTAACCATGTAATTAAACAAGCACTTCATTGCTCCACTCCACTGCTTGACTTCTTGGGAATATGGGTATGAAAGGGATTTTGTCTTTGACATGTTCAAATCAATAACGAAGATGAATGTGTTTTCTGCCCACAGAGGTCGGTGAATACTGACGCTCAAGCTCATATGAGGAAGCTGTCTGCACATGTGAGTAGAATGTTGCCCTTTATCTTAACACCAAGCCATTAGGGATTTATCCTGTTATTGATTTGACCTAAGCTTGACTGAACTGGGCAGATAAAAAATAGGCAGGACCTTACATAATAATAGTGTCCCGTAGGCAAGGCGAATTGATTTCCAGAGCCTCGTTCTTACCTCAAGATCATTTATGTGGAGGAGATAAAAGGAAAATATCTATGTTGCTGTTTTATGCATATTGATTGCATGGATCGATCATGAAGAATGTAAGACATATAAATCCAGATTTTGAGTAGGATCACATTCCAAGAGGAAGTACCTACTACAAGCACACATCCACAGGTAGGCTGGTTGATCACAGGCCTCCTCAGTCAAATGAGGTAAGAATATTTATTACTCTGCCTTTTTTGAGATAAGGAAGTTTGATGTGAGTGCTGTTGCATGCCGGTCAAAATCATTACGCTCTGTGCCAGGCTCTGCTTACTTCTTTCAGCCCTCAGATCAGTGCTTAGCAACCACTGCTGTTATCTGGGCAACATAGTTTGCATTTGGCTCCATTTGTAGCCAAAAACATATTGTTCAAACATTAGTGAATTTGGTTCTCACTACAAAAGAGAACATGGGATGTGTCAAAATGTCAAAGCAAAGATCTATATGAATGTATAGCTTCGTCAAATGTAAGATATAAATAGTCCGGAAATGTGTTTTATGCCCTTCATTGGCAATTAGCTTTATCTTATTTTTATAGTTTAGATTTATACATTTGTTGTGTTTTGCATTTTAGGTTGGGTTGATGCGAATCTATTTTTCTTGTTAAATTGTCCTCAACTTTCTTGTGCACAGCCTTGGTATTGTTTCAGCAAGGCGGGAAGAATTGGAATAAATAGAGTGAAAGCAGCACGGCCTGATGTTACAACATAGCGGAATGTAATGCATTTAGTGAAAGTGACCATTTGTCATATGTGAACACACCACAGCACACAGTGTGAACAGCACGAAATACTTCCTCTGCATTTAACCCATTCACCAAGTGAAGCTGGGGGCAGCCAGGAACACGGCGCCCGGGGAGCAGTGCATGGGGACGGTACCTTGCTCAGAGTACCTCAGCGGTGCCTAGCGGTCTTGGGGATCGAACCTGGACTTTCTGGTCGCAGGGCGAGTGCCCTAACATGACTACACTGAAATGATTCTACCTCGATGGCCTACCCACTTTTTCACAGCCCTTCCCAAAAATGTATTTCTGCTTGCTGACAGAACTTTTTATACGTTTTATAAGCTTTTAGGTTTACAACCATTGCTTTGCTACTCTTTTGAAAGGCTCCAGTCAACGTCCCGCCTACTGGCATCAGCTGGTCCAGTGCTGGAGTCATAAAGCTGGAGAAAGTTCCGTCGCAGCAGCATGCCGTGAGTTCTTTTTGAAATGGAATAAAGCATTGATCAAGACTCTGCCACAAGGCAGCTGTTTTCTCTTTATTAGTGCAGCTATGTTCAGTTGTGAAGGCCCATAGTAATGAATGCCCTCTGAATTACAGAGAGAGCACGGCAGCCGCTCTGCAGATGGTAAGTGTGGACCTTATGATTACAGTCAGTCATGTTCAGCAATCAAGATTGGTCAGTTCTTTTGACTTTTTTGACCGTGCAATTTTTGTGTCTTCAAGGAAAAGATGACACACAGAGTCGTCCAGATTATGTCCAGGTATCTAGCCATCCTCAATGCTGACTACACTGGTCCCTTTTGTTTTGATATAATGAACTAATCAAGCTTTTTTATGTGAATGTGAGTTCTACTGCTGTCTTACTGCTGTCTCTAGCTGTCAGTTTCTTCAGAATCAAAAAGTAATAAGCTATGAACAACTATGTAAATATGATTTTTGTTAAACTGTTACTTTAATTACTCAGCATTGTACAAACATACCCCCAAATCTCAAATATGCTTGCTAATGTGTTTATAAAAATGAATGAAAGTAAAGACAAAATGTGTGCTTCAAGATGGTTATTACCATTTTACCTGTGCAGTATAATGTATATATGGTGGCATTATGGTACAGTACTTTAGGCTGATTGGTGGAGTATAAACTTCCATTACTCATTAGCTACATAATAAAGAGAACAGCTCTTTGTGACATGAAAAGAAAACGTTATACTCTTATTTTTAGAAACTGTGTAAGCCAAAATAAATATATGTAAGCAGTATAATCACTTTATAACATTTCATTTCATTTTTTTGCCTCAGTTTAGACATGCTGGCCCTCACTCAGCAGCTCCTGCCTCAGTCAGTTTAACTCCAAAACCAGTGGAAATGGTGGTTGGTGAGGCAGAGGTTCTGAAAAGGGAGCTGTGGGAGGCAAGGCGGAGGCAGGAGGCAGCTGAGGGAGAGGTGCTGAGGCTGAATGCCACTCTGGCTCTACGTGCACGTGAGTATGAGGAGCTCAGGAGGAGCAGTGAGCGTGCCCTGCAGGAGGCCCATGGCCGGGCCTGGGAGCTGGAGGAGGCACTGGGGGAAGTGCAGCGCAGGATGGTTGGCTCGGAGGCCAAGGTTCGGCAGATGCAGGCCCATCTGGTGGCTGTGCGTGAGAACCTGGTGGAGGAATTGAGGTTACAGCTACATGAGGCCCGAACACAAAGAGAGGTGGCTGTGGCTGAGCTCCAGCGAATGCAGGAGGAGTTTGGAAGAAGCCACAGGGAAGTGGAAGAGCAGAGGGAGCGACATGGAATTCTTCTTCGGGAGGTGCATAGACTCACAGAGGAACTACTATTCAAAGATGAACACACAAAATCCCTCAAAGCTAGCATGGCAACTTTAGAGGCTAAAAGGGCTCAGTTGGCTTGTAAGAACATACAGACCCCCTTAGAATGGCAGCCTGTATCTTCAAAGACCACCATGACAGATCTCACAAGCGAGATTCTTCAACAAGCGATGGACAAGCGATGGACAAGAGGTGAGCACATAAAAGAACTGAAGGATAGTTTGACTGTTGTAGAGGATAGAAGACCTAAAATGACTAGCAATGTGGCCCAGACTCCCTCAGAATGGCAGCCATTATCTCCAAAATCCACCATGACAGACCTCACTAGTGAGACTCTTCAGCAGGAAATGGATAAGAAGGATTACATCAGCATGGAAGAACACAATGCCTTGAGGAACTCACTCAGTGCTGCACTTCAGCAAACCGAAAGACAGATTCAGGACGCTCTCCTGAAACAGCAGCAAGCCGATGAGGAGAACCAGGGTCTCCTCACAGAGCTTCAGGAGCAGAAGATGGAGCTAGACACTCTCCAGGAAGCCTTACAGGCCAGATTTGTACCTGTGGCCCTGCTGGAGGACAAGGAGCGAGAATTGGCCCAGCTCAGACTGACCCTGAAAGAGTTGGAAGAGAGCAAGCACAGGTGCCAGAACATTGAGACGGCTCAGAGACAGAAAGAGGAGACCAAGAGTCCAGGCAGTGCTCCATCTCATAGTGAGTTTCACTGTGAGCAAGTGGCCCAGGACAGTAAGGATCCACTAATTAGTGGAACTTCAGAAATGTGTAGGACAGCAACTAGAAAAAACACTGATTCCTCAATTAATGTGGACAGCATACCGCTAGACTCTTCTGAAGGACAAGACCAGGTGTGAGACATTTATCACTTACAGTTATTTCATTTTCCTTTGCATACTGTTCATATTTTGAATAAACAGAGTGTGACTGCCGAGTGTCCCAAGTTAAATATTAAGTCAGTGAACTACAGTATTATCTGCGAGTCAAGGCTCCTGCATTAAACATTTTTTACAGGGATTGTTTTTTATGCACTTGAAGATTTGTAGCTTACCCCAAGCAATCTGTCCACGCCAGGGTGCAGAGTTAACGGTACAAGCAGAGGGCCAGAGGGAAACTAAGGCCAGCTCATCTGCAATCTGTAGCCCCTGCAGACCTACAGTATCAGACAACACCGTCTTACAAGCACGCATTATCAGCCTGCAGCGGCAGCTAGAGGTCAGTCAATCTGTAGGAGTTGCCATGTACAACCAGGAGGCTTTATGGGTCTTTGAGCATACAGAGACATACTGTATGTGGTGCTTGAACTTTAGGCTGATATTGCAGGCAGTTTCATAAATGTTTTACATATATACTGCTTGTAGTGTTTTCTAATGAACTTTCTGCTTCAGACTGAAACATTTCTGGCTTTTCAACCACAAGTTCAAAGCACCCCAACTCTGCACATAGAATGTTATTTCTATTCATGAGTCATTTTTTTGTTCATAAGATTTGTTTCAAATTGTTGCATGGACTCTCACTCTCAACCCGCATGATTTGAAGGGAGGTGACTTTTTTGAAGAGAAGTAAGAGAAATGTATAATAATATGTGTTACCACTCTTGGGCAGTTAGTCGAAAGTGTATTGAACTAGAGCACACAGGGACACCTTTCGTTCCGCTCCACTGTGCTGGAAATGGGCCTGCACTGGCCCACACCTGCAGGGAGAATCTTCTGAGATGGAGCCACCTCACCGGGGGCTTCCACACCTTACTGCATTTGTTAGTCTGCTGTCCAGAAACTACCTTACCTTAGCTGATTTTGCACTAACAATTCCCAGCAAGCACTCTGCCATTTTAGTGGCGTGCTGGAGGCTAGCATGAAATTGTCTCGTATTGTGGCAAGAGGTTCCACGTTGACTCGAGATGACTGGCACTAAATTACATTTTCGAGTGGCCATCGAGATGAAATTACTTTGACAAAAAATTCAGCTACTCAAATGGCTTCCCACAGATATTTTCTTATAACGGCTTGGGGTTGAGAGGAAGTAAGGCCCCGACTCGTTTCATAGTGCGCATTCTGACTCAGCGAGGGAGACAACTCTATTTCATTTCCGAGAATGTCTGATTGTGTTCCTTATGCAATTTTATCCACCAGCTTGGATTCCATATGCTCTGAAATTGCATTTTGACATTGTTCTAACCATTCTATTGCATGGCATTCATGTGGCTAATTTAGCTATTTTAGCACATTTAGCTATCTATTTTAGCAGGTATAACTAGCTAAGTTACATAAATCCTTGTCTGAATGGGATTATTTCTGTGTATAAGACAGAAATGTGCTTTAGTGTGGCTGAAGGAAAAGCAGACATTGATGCAGGACATAATGCAGACAAGACAAAATGTCTGTATCATTAAATTTATTAATATTAGTTGACTAATGACTACATAAAATAGTGCTGGAACAAGATAAGTATACACCAAAGGCTTCTGTCAGGACAATCTACTATGCTCTGGAAAACAGACCACAGCTCTGGAAAACAGACCACTGCTCTGGAAAACAGACCACTGCAATTTATTTAAAAATCAGCATGTCTATGACAACCATTCCGTGCTTTATGAGGTACTGATTGGATCACCTAAGAACCTTATTTAATAAAAACAATAAAAAATAACGCTGCTGTAGTCAACACGGTCTTCTTGCAATGTGATCAGTTGGATGGAAAAACACTACTAGAAGTACATCAAAGGTAATTATTGCCATTTTGTTTGAGTGAACAAGAGATTTGTTTTCTTTGAGTTATTCAAGTTCTGTAAACACTATTTTCTCACAGCATTTCGATTATTTTGATGTATTGTCATTTCCTTTTAAATTATTCTTTAAAGGACAATATTTTTATTTGGTAATTCGGAGAAATATTTTCAGCAGTTCTTGACAACTAAGGCAAAGCTGCTCAATGAAGAATTTACATCTATAAAAGATAAAACCTAAGACAGAACATTTTTGCCGCGGTCTCTTACTTTTTCTAGAGCTGTTTTTACTTTGTCTCTCCCACCAGGACTCTGAAAGGCATTATAAAGAAGTTCTTGCTATATATCGCACACGTCTCCTTAATGCAGCACAGGTATGATATAAAGTTTATCTGAAACTCTTTCTTATGTACGTTCTTTCGCATTACATGTTTGATATGGAATATACACAAACAAAAACTTAACAGCTTCAGATAAGGTTATAGTTCCGTGTTTGAACAGTTGTGCTCTATTTGCAGGGCTACATGGATGAGGAGGCCAGACTGGCGCTGCTTCAGATCGCCCAAATAAGACCGGAGTGTGTATATTGATTATCACACACCCATATAGTATATGAGTGTGTTTGTGTGTGTATGAAGTACACGTGACGTCTGATTAGGTCATGTGGATTAAGCTGTAGGCCACGTGTGGAACATCAGTGAGAACCGTGAGCTCTTCAGCATCACACAGACAGCATCACACATCAAGGTCACGGTCAGATTTGGCTAATAGTTATGAATTTGTGCTTTAATCTTTTTTCTACTCTCAGTGGAATTACATGAATGTGTAAACTAAACACAGTTTTATAATCTGTATAATAATGTATATAAATAAGCATTCACTCTCTAATCAGTAACAAAGTGTGGTTGGCTTTCATGACCTCCTTCGAAGAAAATCTACATTCAGTCCTCTTTTATTGCTTAAATACATACATCAACAGTCAGAGTACATTTATAGACCTTTTGGTGTTCTGGCTGTTGCCTTTGATTCAGGTTTCTTAATCAAAGGTCTGTTTGATGTGTGTCGTCATGTTGCTGCTGGACATGCTGAAGGAACTGGACTGCCCTCTTGTGGTTAAAGCTGTAAAAGTAATTTACTTTTTGGTTTTGGTTTTTCTGGTTTGGTTGATATACTTTGCTTTGAAGCCCACCTTCATGAATTAGTGGAGATTTAATGTGAGTGTAGTCTGGGCTTGCTCAATATGTTGTAATAATAATGTACTTCTACAAGAAAGAAAACTGCACAGTGTGGGAAATACAACCCCCCCCCCCCACACACACACACACACACTCATAAAAAAAAAGAAAGAATTTTGCTGGTGCTCAACAAAAGCTGTGTGTTTTCCAGCTAGATCTCTTGCGGTTAACCCTCGCAGACATTCTCCAGAACCTCTTCCCATATGGTGTTCATTTAAAGTGTAACCAGAGAAATGATGCTTGTAGCCTTACGCTCACCTCAGCAATCATTCATCTGCCCTTTTATTTCTGTTAATAAGATTTATTTTCTATGCCAGCCTGGGGTAGCGCTAAGCCCTGCACTTACTCTCACACCTGTGTGTTTTCCATTCCATGGCTGAATGGAGTTATTGTGGCCAATGTGGTTTTATTCATTTTCTTGGCCGTGCTGGCTGCACTGTAGTTACAGGCTGAGAAAACATGTGATATTATTTAGAAGAACCTTTTTGGCAGTGAGGCAGTATGTTTTATTTCACTGAAGGCTGGAGATTTTCTGCAGGAAAAAAGAAACTTAATACGCCATTTAACTTTGAAGGCAAGCCAACCGCAATCCCCTCCTCCACCCCTTCACCTCAATTTGTTCAGTTGAGACCCACTTCCACTGCTCTGGTCATTATCGTGAGTCCTGGTTCATATTTAAAAGCAGAGCAAACCACAACATTGGTTTCAAGTTTAGTTCCTTTGCGGTCTGATCTATCTAAGCTGTTCTCAGTAATTATGGTGAACGCCTTTTCAGTGTGCCTGGAGATTTGTCATTAATCAGATTTCCAGTGTAGTAAACAGAACCACATGCCTGATTTTGGTTTGGTTTTGCTCGTATTATTCCGAGTGCTCTAAGATCACAACGTGGCACTTAACGGGCCCCTGACAAGTGCTGGCTGTAAGTGGCTTTGCCTTTTCCTCAGTATTTTCTGAAGGGCTAGGACTTCCCTCAGAGCTGTAACTCGCCCTCTTTCTCCGCTCAGATCACGTTAAAGGCGTGAATTTTCCCCACTGATTCAAAACACATGAACCAGCAGACTTATACCATTCCAGACTCTTCTTGTTTTGCTTTGAGATATTTGAGAATGATGTTTTTTTACAGAAACAATCATGAAATATCTGTGATTCGTGTTTTCCTTAGGTCCATTTCTATTTATTCAACATGGTTTATTAGCTTAAATAATTTGGTTAAAAAATAGCATTTAACTGCGGCCTCAAACTAAGCAGATCAGCCAAGGCATCTTTAGGTTTGCATGAGAGGTATGAGACCAATGTTGCTGATGTGTACTGATTACCATTATTCAGACTGCATGTCTATATCACATACTTGCCCCATAACCTTAGTGGAAATGTTGTTTTCATTTATTTATTTTTTTCTGAGAGCACTGCCAAATTAAATGCATTTTAGATCATAAGAAGTAACCACTGAGCTTCATTTGCAGTACACCCTTTTGTTATTAATATGGCCATTCACGTCATAAAAAGCAGTTACTCAGTGGAGGAAACTCGTACAAAAATCTCCTGTGACATTTTCCCTTTTCACAGTTGGGCTAACACAAAGACAAAGCTCTGCCACTTTGTTAATTTTTTCATAATGTTGAAGTAGTAAACAAATATTCAAAGCTTTGCATTTATTTCATTACAGCATCGCAGGCTTTTGGTGGTGGAACTGTATATCATGGGGTTAAAGCACCAAATCCTATAGTGTTAAAAATTTACCATCACAATGGCCCAAGATAGCACAACTTGTTCATTGAAAGCAAAAATTGACTTGTGTATGTGGTCCCAGACTCTGTATACCTATAAAAATAGTCAACAGACTATTTCTTCATGGCTCCAAGTTAATGTCAGTGTCTTTCTCTCAGCATTCTAGATTTGACTTTAACTCTTTTCCACCTGATACAGCACAAAGTGCCCCAGGGAGAGGTCGGTTTACATCCAGCACTAGCACTAGAACACGTGGAAAAGCCATTTACCTCCTTTCCTGTCTCTGGCACAACTCAAACACTCAACAAAAACATTTCACGGTCATGTCTCCCTGTGTGATCACCACTCTTTCATCATTTCCCCTTAAGCACTTCACAAAGATATGACAACTCTGTAACAAGCTCCATCCGTGGCTGTGCAGGTGGAAAAGCTGTCCCAGATCTTAATGGTGTTAAATTCAGTCCTCCTCAACCCACTCTTGCCCATCTTAGTGCTTTTGTGACATCTGAGTAGACAGCTGTATTTTTTTGACTCCTCATTAGCAGTTGGTTAACCGCTTGCGCTTCTGGTCTTTGCTCACAGATTGTCTGTACCTGTCCATCTCTAGCCCACATTAACCATGTCTGGAGTCCTTAACTTCACATCACACCAAGTGCTTTTATAGACACATTGTATAATAGGAACTAGCAGTAAGGGGTGTACATTACTAGAGAGAGAACTTGAGACCTCATTGCAAGTAAGATGACAATGACAGCATATTGCAGTCTCATGATTCAGAACCAGTACCGCAACTTCCATGCAGTATCTTGTTCATAGAAACGCTGTTGTGCAAAGGTATTGGTGTTTACAGTGTGTTTACAAATGTGTTTACAAACCTCATGGCACTGCATTAGAAAGGGTTATTCCAATATGCATTAAAGACCATTTTATAAAAGTTACATAGAAGTAATGTTATACTGAAGTCATAATTAGTGTTTCAAATCTAATGTTTGATCCCACTGATTCATTTTGTGCAATTACTTGAGTAATTATGGTTATGCTACAAGTGTGGGTATTCAGGTTTTGGAGAATACTGTTGGTATACCTGGCCAGCGACAATTTTTGGGGAGGTGCTGTATGCAAAAGTAGCTTCTACATGAACACCAGGATCCAAGGTTTCCAAGCAGAATATTTCCCAGGGCATCACACTGCCTTTTCTGGTCCGTCTTCTTCCCATAACGCATCATAGAGCCATCATAGCGTATCTTCTAAGAGTAAGAGATGCACATGCAGCTGGCCATCCACATAATATGTAAGAAAATGTGATTTATCAGACCAGACCACCATTTCCCTTTGCTCCATGGTCTGGGTCTGATGCTCACATAACCATTGTGTGGGCTATCAGCTTTATGCAGTGTTCACCTTTCTATCATAAGCAATAAAATATAAATACTACTGTACTATAGTTAGTTTACAAGAAACATAATTTCATCAGAAAGCTAGACGTACAGGTTTCACACTTTTTGTATCATACACACCTAAAACATAAAGGTGCCAAAATGAGTCCTTGTGCAAAATGTCACTAAGAAACCATTTCCATAAATGATCTTTCAAAGTGTCAAAGTGTTTTTGTGAGTTATACTTGAGAGTGAAGAACCTTTTTTGTTTAAAGATAAAGAACCTCATACAAATATAATGTAAATCTGACATAAAGGTTTTCTCTAGGATTCTATATCAGTACCTATAACTGTTCCAAAACCTAGGTCTGTAGATATTACAGTTAATGATTCTATAGTCATGTACAGTGTATTTTACCATGCAACATTTCATTTCATCAGCATGCAGGCGAGGTTTAAGCACAGTAACGTTCACTCCAGCTGTGCGCTGTGGGCTCATCAGCCTGTCAGCAGTTTTGAGCTGACTCTGCTGTGACACTTTAACAGCAGGATGTCTTTAGTCTCCTCTGCATCCTTGTTCATTGCGTAAGCTGTGCAGCTAGCATGTCCCTGGGGCTTGCCTCATTACAAACACTCAGCACCAAGACATCTTTGTTTGGGGTTGTGGTACGCTGGGTGTTTGAATTGTCAAAACAATTTTTGCCAAGTTCTGAGATCTTTTCTTCTTTCACATTTTCTTTCATTTTCTTGCTTGATCATTTCAACTAACAAAGGTTATGTTAGTTGTTAGAGGCTAGCTTTTGTAGTGCAGTGAACTAACATCAGTAACTAATTGAAGCTAAGATTGATCTACAGGCATGTTTATGCTAAACAGTAATAATTGCTTTGGACAGAATATACAGGGCAGAAAAAAGGATTCAACTTTGTTCCTGAGGTTTGTTGTGAGATCTGAATGGAAAACCAATCTGATTCCAGAGCTCTTTTGAAGCACATGTGTTTTTAGTAGCAAAATAACATCTCATCTTGCAGTATTCTAAGAGCGTAACATTTCGTTTTTCACTGACTTAACAAAAACTGATGCTAGAAATAAAAACAGTAATGTTCAGATGGATCTGAGCACATTATCTGTGCACATTTTTAATAACCAAACATACCCTTACATACCTGTAGGAAATATTGTTTATACTATAGTTCTGTCTGTTTAACTGTTTAAATATAAACATACATAATGGACCGGTTTTCCAGACAGGGATTAAGCCTAGTCCTAGATTATGTAGTGCTGGGAATAGACATTTTCCATTGAAAAGGAAAG